>CM044546.2:39132216-39257216 GCA_024416835.2 Perccottus glenii
CCTGAGGGTGAATAAAAGAGTTGGAGGTAGGGGACCCTTCCAATAGTCTTCTGTTGTAGTATCCATTATACATGACCTTCCATCAAGGGCCATCACTGTAACATAAAGGTACAGCACAGCGGCCATCCTACTCTCAAATCCACCAATCTATATTTCACGAGAAGTCCCTGTGTTCTTTATGATGAGTTATAAAAGATTCCTTTTTGTTTTCCTCTATACTTTTAATCTTGGTTTTAAGTGCCTCATCAATCTTTCATGCAGCTGGTCTTCTAGTCTTTTGTGTGATGGCTTTGATGTTTGCCTGCACTTTCCTCTACCTGGAGTCAATGTATTTTTCATATTGCCTCAGACAAGTGGCTATGCTTTCAGGGCACATCTCAAGTAGCACTGGCTCAAGTATTAGTTTATGATAATAACCTAATGTTGTTTTTTATAAAAGACTGCAGAAGAAGAAGAAAGCTAAGGAGAATTTCACAGCTATACTAAGTTGAAACTTTTTTTTGATCTTATGCTGATTGCAAGATGTAAAACAGCCAAAAGATGAGACCTACACAAACAACTGATGACAATGTGAACATCAGTCTTTAAGAGCTTTTATAAAGCTGCTTAAAGAACCATAATATAAACCTTATTGTAATATTTGCCAAACTTCCACAACAATTACAAATTACATGAATTCAAATAAAGTGGTATTGCTTTGCAATATAATACACTCTATAAAAGGGATTCTCAAACTTTTATAATGAATTCTGCCTCATTAAATATTTGGCACCAACCACTCATCTACATGACATGTTTAGTGAAGCCTCAGTTAGGAAGATCAACAATAAACCGAGTATATAAAACTTTGTCCTTCACCCTCCGTGGGTGGTCTCATCCATCGGGTCCTCTACCAGAGGCCTGGGAGCTTGAGGGTTCTGCGCAGTATATTTGCTGTTCCTAGTACTGCACTTTTCTGGACCGATATGTCTGGTGTTCTTCCAGGGATCTGCTGTAGCCACTTGGGGGTCACTGCTGTTGCCTTCAACTTCCAAGCCTTTTCCAGCTCTTCTCTGAGGCCTTGGTATTGCTCTGGTTTTCCTTATACATGACCTGTTGCAATCATTTGGTATTGCCACGTCAACCACAACGGCCTTCCTCTGCTGTTTGTCCACCACCACGATGTCTGGTTGGTTCGCTATTACTATTCTGTCAGTCTGAATCTGGAAGTCCCAAAGAATCTTGGCTCAGTCATTCTCTACCACCTTTGGAGGTGTTTCACACTTTGACCTGGGGGTTTCCAGTCCATACTCCGTACAGATGTTCCTGTACACTATGCCAGCCACTTATTTATGTTATGGTACTCCATCTATGCTTTCCCTGCCAGCATCTTACACCCTGCAGTTATGTGTTGAATTGTCTCAGGGGCCTCTTTGCACAGTCTACACCTTGGGTCTTGTCTGGTGTGGTAGATTTGGGCCTCTATTGCTCTGGTGCTCAAGGCCTGCTCCTGTGCAGCCATGATGAGTGCTGTCCTTCAGTCCGGCCCGTTCTAGCCATTGGTAGGATTTCTTGATATCAGTAACTTCAGTTATGTTCCGGTGGTACATCCCATGTAGAGGTCTGTCCTCCCATGATGGTCCCTCCTCCAGCACCTCTTCCTCTGTTCCCCATTGCCTGAGACATTCACTGAGCACGTGATCTGTTGGGACCTCATCTTTGATGTACTTGTGGATCTTAGATGTTTCATCCTGGATAGTGACTCTCACACTCACTAGTCCACAGCCGCCTTCCTTACGGCTAGCGTACAGTCTATATACATATATGTATGTATATAGACTGTATATATATATATATATATATATATATATATAAACTTTGTCCTTCACCCTCCGCGGGTGGTCTCTCATCCTTCGAGCTCGGGTCCTCTACCAGAGGCCTGGGAGCTTGAGGGTTCTGCGCAGTATCTTTGCTGTTCCTAGTACTGCACTTTTCTGGACCGAGATGTCTGGTGTTCTTCCAGGGATCTGCTGTAGCCACTCTTCCAGTTTGGGGGTTACTGCCCCGAGTGCTCCGATGACCACAGGCACCACTGTCGCCTTCACCTTCCAAGCCTTTTCCAGCTCTTCTCTGAGGCCTTGGTATTTCTCTAGTTTCTCATGTTCCTTTTTCCTGATGTTGCAATCACTTGGTACTGCAACGTCAATGATGCGATATATATATATATATATATATATATATATATATATATATATATATATTAGGGCTGGGCAAGTTAACGGCGTTTTTATCGCGTTAACGCGTGAATGCGCCGACAATTATTTTATCGCGCGTTAACGTCGGCCGATTAGTATGGGGAAAGGCGAATGACTGCGTGAGCCGCCCTCATCCAGTGCTTTAAGTACCGCCACTTCTCCGTGCGCCCAGAACGTGCTTTTAGCGTACTGGTACGCTCATTTGGACATCTGTTTTAATAGAGGTTTTAATCCTTTGCCTGCTCTGCCGCTTTCCAGAGCGCCCTTCACAATGCACGCTTCCTAATTCGTCCACCAAGAGCAGAGACTACATTACCCATGCACCCTTGAGTTTGGCAAGTGAAAGGGAGAGGGTGTGTGAAACGCGCGTGAACTGCATTCACATGCTCTGACTGTAATGAAAACACAAGAGAGACATTTATATTGTTTATATTGTTATAATGTTATGATTGAAGCTCTGGACATAACTTGTTTTTCTATAACAAACTAAACAAAATATTAATGCCCTGTCAGTGGCAAATATTTTTGGTTTTAATATTTAATTTGATTACATTAATGTTTAAGTTCAGATTTACAAGAAATGTTTTAACTGCTGTAGAAAGCACATTATTTGTTTAAAGTGTTGTTTAAAGTGCAAACCAAATTTTATTGCACTTTTGTTCATATAAGTTCTTTTAAAATGTATGCAGTACACTAATTTTGAATTCATTATTAAATTTTGTGTATAATGCGATTAATCGCGATTAATCACAGAACATTGTGCGATTATTCGCGATTAAACATTTTAATCGTTGCCCAGCCCTAATTTAAATATTGATGATAACAAGCTTGGGGGAAAACACAATTAATTGCAATTAATTACAGAAAATGTGCAATTAATTTGTTAATTTTTTTTAATCGATTCCCAGCCCTAATATATATATATATATATATATATATATATATATAATTTCTATATACACATAGAAATGCTATACATTCTTCACAAAATGATAGAGCAACAGCAAGAAAACCTTTGCAATCTTGGTGTTTTAGTGAAACTAAAACACAATTGTTGTATAGCAGAGGAATTTAAACTGAATTCCTCTTTTGAGTCCAAAACCTGCTGCCATACTGCAATTTAAAAGATGATTATGAGATTTAAAGGCAGTTTTGTGCAGTATATTATGTCTGATTCATTGCACTAAACCCATTTTGTGACAAGGCAGTTCTGTGTTTGTGGCACTTAGTGCTATGCCGTTGGATATACAGCACAAAGTAATACAGGTTCAGGTGAGGCTATCATTAATTAAAGGCATGTGCTCTACAGAAGCACCTCTCCGTATTGTAATAAAACACATTTATAGTCCCTTGCTGCACATTCCTTTTTCTCACTTTTCATCTGTGTGACAAAATGCCCTCTTGCTGCTGTGAGCATAACTCTGCGCCTACTGACAGCTACAGGATTACGACAGAGGGAAGAGGCTGAGGTGAGAGGGAATTGGAGGTAAAAACGAGGCTCCTCAAAGTCATCATGGCAGCCATAGATTTCCAAGTATCCACGCACTCACTCTTGTTGGCAGGCAGACAACTGGCACAGTGTGCATGCTGATCAGTCCTGAGAGATGATGGATGGTGGGCAGTGAGGCAAGATTGTATGGCACGGGCCTGTTAAGAACAGTCACCTGATCCCACAGCTGTTGCAGCCAGGCGCCTCACCCTCAGCACTCAATAGAGGCAGACAACTGAGTTGGCCCGAGCTCCCCAACGTGACTGCCGCCTCAGTTGTGTTTCTGTTAGTGCTTTTGCATCTTTCTTCACACCATAAGCAATTGGCATCTGGTCCTCGGCTCATATGATTAAAGAATACACACTGTCAACAAATCCTCAAACAGCATTATGCAAAAATATGTCTTGCATATGTACTGTATAAGAAAAACAGATGAAACACATTGTTGTCAAGGTTCAGTTTATTTTTGGGGTACAGATAAGGTGTATTTAATATAGCATGAGGAAATAATTGGTAGTCGTGCAAGCATTGACAACAACATTATAGCTGTCAGGTGAGTTACATGCATTACACATACTCTCATAGCAACACAGCCAATCACAAGCCTCTGCCATGCTTCAGAAAACTGATTTTCTCCTCTATGTTTTTAAACCAGGAGAGACAGAGATGTCATGCGGCTGTTTGCACCACATTGACTTAAAAATATCAGATCTGTGTGACACATGACATCTGACACAATCATAACTGGGAAGAGTTTCAGCTGTGGAGACTCTGTGACCTACCAATCTCTTTCTTCTTCCTGTCTGTATGCAACCTTTTTCTTACTGGTCTTCTTCACTATCCAGTCCTTCTACACTTATGAACTCCCTCTTTCCATGTCTTTTTTGTCTTAACACCACTATTGTGTCCTTTTAGAACCTGGCTCTCCTTCACCAATCCCAAATGGATTAACATATATTACATATTTCACACTGACTTGGTAATAAAAGACTGTATTCAGCGTGTTTCTCGAAGAGTGAAAACCAGCGTGAACACCTCCCCAAGGTCAGGACAGACGTGAATAGCCCACATTAATTCATTTTGGGGGTGTTCCAGGACTTTGGCATGCTGTCTGTTTTGCAGTGTCTGGTGGTCCAGGTGTTGCTTTTAGATTACACTGTGTGTTCACCAAAGGGCTGTAATCAGGTTAGCTCAATGGAAAGACACTGCTCTTCACCCTCTTCATAAAATTATAGCCATTGTCAAAACTCGAGTGTGTTTTCCCCAAGTCTCTCTGATGAGTGAGGCTGCAGTTATTCCCATGGGGTTGTATCAGGACATTTGGTGAGTGCTCTACTGATACTGAAGGTACCACATACCATCCTATATTGGTGATTATAGGGGTATTATAATTTAACAATAGAAAGGTAGTCATTTTTACATGAAATTCTGACATTTGTTATTTGATAGCCCCATAATGAGATTTCTGGGCCAATTGATTGGGTCATTGGTGAGGCTACATTGCAGTCAGTGAGTCAGTGAGTCTGTTTATGATTTAAAGTATATTAGGCCACTATACTGTATATATCTGTTTATTATTATTTTTTAGGGAACATGTGCAATGGCTAAAGCTTTAAGTGTGTGTTTTGTATTTTAATGATAAAACAAAGTGATGCAAACAGTGCATGTTTGACATGAGTTATAAATTACAAGTACAATTTAAAAAGCCATTCTTTAAACTCAACACACTTTTATAGTCCTAATGTTCTTATGCTCTTATTCTGTAAAAATCTTCTTTCTCTAAACTTGTAAGTATTGTCCTGTCAGTGCCATATTCTTAAGAAATAGTTCAGTTAGGACAACATTAAAATATGTGGCTTAACACAAGCCTCTATTGGAAACTTCTGCACATTAACATAGGACACAGATTTGCTCAATCATCCCAGTATAGGACCAGTGACCAAATAATATGCTATGTTACACTTGTTGGAGGAGCAGAGTGTTGGACTAGAGAGATGTGTGAAGGCCGTCGTCATGGAGAAGCAGCTGAAGGTAAAGGTGCAAAGGTGAGAATGGCTGGATGAATCACCATCACAACATGTGTCAACACTGGCCCGAGCAGCCCCTCCCTCCAGCCTGGTCTCATCGGAGACATTTGGCACAGCCAGCAAAGCATCTGCCATTATCTCCAAATTTAGTTAGGAATCCCTCGCTCCCTCAGCACTGATCAGTCTGTCTGGGTTATGCAATAGCCACACACACACACATCTGTATTACAATTCACAGCACTGCCTGTCTATCTATTAGGGAAATCACTCAAACAAACTGGAGCGGTGCCATTTCACACCGTGACCTTGCCACCCACGCTCTAAAAATAATTAATAGTTTAGAACCCGAGAGGCACACATCATTAACTTTGATCACAGTGATTCTGTAGGTGAAAACGAAACAATCAATGAAAAATAACTCATTAAATGAGACCTAAGGAGAATATCAGGTGGAAGCACACAAATCTCCCTGTCTTCCAGGAGATTTTGTACAATTGTATTTATTCATATTGGCCTTGAGCTAGAGCTTACCATTAGCTTAATATCCAAAACTGTACAGTGTACTTATTTGGAAAAAAGATTTTATTAAACAAACACATCAGAGGCAGGCTAAATAATAGTGTGGATCCCATTTGGATTTCAATTCAATTTTTAGGTATTTTTAAATTCCATATAAAATGAAACTTGGAACTTAACATTAAGGCATAAAAAAGGACCTATGGGGATTGGGTATGCTCTCAGGATTGCTGCTTAGGCACACACTTAATGTTAGTGTAGTTAAGAAGAGAGACTGCAACTGTTGTAAAGTTTAGTTGTTTTCTTTTTCAACATTTTTTTATTTTGTTTTCTTTTTCAACATTATACCAATCAAGTGTAGTGGTTGGCACTGTCGCCTCACAGCCTGGTGGCAGCTACATTCAAGGGACAGTAAATAAATTAATAAATAAAAGATATAATACAATATCTCCCTAGCAGTTTCTGATTCTGTGTCTGTCTGCATTCTGGCTTTAATAAATAGCATTACATTAAAGTCATTTGTGGTTTAGGATACTCACTCAAACTTAGATGACCTGCATTTGGTTTCTAGTAGCCAATTGTATCAATTAAAATGATTATTTATGAAAATAGTCAGACAACATATATTTCTCAGATTACATCAGAACACCTCAGGTCAGTGATGGATTCTTAGTGATTATTGTTTAGTGTTGAGCAAAGAAAACCATAGAAGGAACTGACAGCTCTTAGTGATGTCATTCATAAACATATACACTGACTGACACCTTCTGTGAAAAGATAACTGAGTGAACACAGAAACAGGGTTTTCACTGAGTTCACAGTGTTTCTAAAAGACACATGGTGCATATGTTATTAAGCCTGTTCAACCTGAGGATGTACGCCTCACACAACAGCCTACATCTACATCTCCGCCTACATTTTCCCAAACGCATGTACAAGCACATGCAACGCACAGGGGCCACCACAGATTTTGTACTGTTAAAGGAATTTACAACAGTATTTCTTAAGACCTGCTAAAGTCCTTGATTTCACGGCCATATCACTGATGTACTGTAAATGTTAAAGTTTCTTATCACAATAAATATGTACTGGATAAGTCATCTGAATTCTGCTTCATGGTACAAGATCTGTGTACAAACAGCATTGAGCAGAGGGGCTCAGTGGCCTAATTAGTTTCTGATAGTTTGTCCTGCAAAGTATCCCTCCTTCTTGTGTAAACACTGACCTAAAGTTGTCAACTGGCAGCCAGGCTGGATCAGGGTTTTAAGAATGAATAACATAAATCAGCTTACCCACAATAACACAAAAGGTTTCGGCGAAATACACAGGGGCTCTGTCAGCACTTTGCAAGAGGCGGCAGGCAGGAAATGAATTCCACTGACAGTGTAAATCATAGATCAGTTCATTAGTGAAATGGCACTGATGGATTTACATTGAGGTCAGAACATTAGTGAGCGCCTGGAGGAATGTGACTCTTTTCGACAACCTTGTGTAATGTTCTGACTCTTGTGCTTTTTTGCTGAACATTTAAATTCTTTGTAGCACACCCCAGGCACTAGAAAGCAGGATTTAAAACCAAGAAAACCAAGAATAAAAGAATGTGTTCCTATACTGTATATATACGATGGTATACATCTTTTCCTAGCTTCTTTCACCACTGTAGTCATAATCTTACATTCCTCAAGGGAAGCTGTGAGGTGCAAACAAGTGCTAATACCTGAATGTATAACCAAATGCATAACAACACAAAATAAACAATCTGATAAATGCATGCTTATTTCCTGAAAGCAGACTTATCAGTGCAGTGGACATGATTTCTTTACAGGGATTAACCCCTGGTGTAACGTGACTATGGTACGTACAGTGAAATGAACCAGTGACCCGTTTAATCTGCCATCTGTCTAATAATGTAAACAGTGATGAATGGGTTCAGAATGTATCTGAGTCAAAGAGACTGAATGAAGAGGCTATCAATCTCAATCTTAATGTGGCACTCCAGCACAACAAACATTGGGTCACTAATGATGCTGAGTTTGTTAAATATTTGTTTGTATTATCTGACCCTGACCCTCAAATCGAATCTATATAGATAGATTTTTATATTATTTCAAACTTAGGTTTCATTTAAAGTCTTAAAAAAAAGTAGAAACATGTGGAAAAACAGACTAGTGCAAAAGGTTTACTGTGGTACGTAAAAAACACAACCCATGAGTTTGTTGTCCAACAAAAGCCAAAAATATTAGAAACGGACAGGACTAGGATGGACTGTATCGCTCCATCCCATTCACTTTACAGAACATCTGTGAATTAAAGACTGCACTTATCTGTACTTTCTTGTCATTCTACACTTACACAAGCTTTCTATGGGACTTTGTATTGCCGTTACATTTTTCCATGGTAAAACTGTGAAAAGTCCATCTTTGCAAACAGTTTGCAGGTGTCTTCTCATGCACCAGGCTCCATTTGACTGCTACATGAACTACTGAAACCTACTGTTACAGCACTCTTTTAACTGTTAGACTCAATGATTCATGAATAACATATAAGACAGATTATTAAAACCTTGGTTATACTTTTTTTTTTAGTGTAAAACCATAATTGCTCAAACAGCAATCATCCATGACCTTTTATAGATTTTTTTAACCACTCATTCTCTCAATCCAACTCCTCTTTGTTGGAGTCTTGTGAATAAGACTGAGAAAAATGCACTATAGGAAAGGTTTGCGTTTGGAATAATCAGGTCAAGTTTTGTTTGATGCTATTTGTCAAACCATGGAAGTAGATCCCTTGCTGTACATGCATTTTCTTTTAAAACAGTTTGATATTGTAGACTACAGATATGTTACTTTGGTGATATTAATACAACAATGGGCTAAGTCATTGTATTTTGCTGTAGTTTCCTCGAGCCATCACTCTTTTGGGAGTTCAGTCACATATTGGGGCTGTCTGACAGTAACTGATAACCTCTTTTATTATACATTCATTTCCCACAGCGCAGTGTTTACACAAATATTGCTTTTAATTTTTCTTTATTTTTTTTCTACAATGTGCAGTCACCTGTGAGTGAACCTGCTACATAAGCCAGTGAGACGCCCCTGATGGGCATGAGTCACTTTCTGCACCAGAGCTTTTCTGTGTCCACTGGGCAGTTGTGCCTGTGTTGTGTCTCTCTCACAATTTTCTCTTGCACTGGCATCCACCCATAAAGAAACTTAGCCCATACAAGGTCAAATAAAGGTGACGCACCAGCCTCTGTAGCCCTGGTGTATAGTCAGCTTTACCAAAGTGGATTTGAGGCTCTGCTCTCACTCCATCAGCTTGGAATGAGTGTCACTCCCCTGAGAGGAGCTGTCATGGGCAGAAAATGTGGGCTCGAAAGGAACAGGACTCACTTAGCAGAACCACTGACCACATGCAAACAGATACAAAGCTCTGATTTAAACAAAACACCACAATGGCTCTTAATTAGAAAGCTTTAGCTGAGAAGAGGTTATCATATCTCACAGCAGGTGTTTATTAGACGTGAAATAGATTGTCCTCAGAGTTGAACACACCCTCCTCCAGGAGCTGGAAGAGCCACAGAATCACAATTACACACCTGGAGGATTCTGCAGCAGCAATCAGTAAACACCATTAGAAAACATTAAACACACGATGGGCTCACATGAATCTCAATTTTCAAAACATTACAAAGGTATAATTCAGTGTTTCGGCGTCTCCCAGCAGCTTTTGATGTTTGAAATGAGGCCTTTAATGGGTTTTTTATTGGCTTTATAAATTACATTTTACAAACACTCTATCTTCTCATTAACATTAAGTTTGACTCTGAGAAGTTTCAAGCTGGAGTTTAGTTTGATTTGGTAACGCACACACAAATCAATTATTATTACGAAAGCAATTGAAATAATGCTAAAACAATCTGCTATCCTGTCAGACACTTGTTGCTTATAACTCATTTTTATAAGTTTATAAGTACCTTTGAAAATAATTTCAAAATACTCCTTCAGAGAGACCCTGAAGCTAATCTCAAGTACTTTTGTTGTGTGTTATACTAATGTTTCCTGTACTAAATTCATGCAAGTTTTTACAATGGTTTGTAAATGAACAGCAGCAAATAAACTGCTTGTACACGTAACAAACTGGGAGCCAGTGGAGGGAACGAAGAACTGGAATGATGTGGCTGTGTCTGGCTGTGTTTGTTAAGAGACGAGCAGCTGCATTTTGTACCAGTGGCAGACGATGGCGTGAGGACTGTGTGATGCCGACATAGTTGCAGTAATTGATGTGTGAGGCGATAAAAGCGTGAATTGCCTTTTTAAGATCACTGCTGGACAGAAAGGGCTTGGACTTTGGCTGAAAGGCTCGGCTGGAAAAAGTTTGCTTTGACAACAGCATTAATTTGTTTGTTGAAATTCAATTCTTTGTCAAAAATGAACCCCAGATTCTTCATGGCCTCACTGACATTAATGGTTGTACTGAGATTTGGCATTACATTGTGATGAAAAACAGAGGAACCAAAATTTATAATGTAAAGAAAGTTTTAAGATAGCCACTGTTTGTCGGCTAGGCAGCTGTGCAGAGAGTCTAGAGCTGTATCGTCATTTGGAGACACCAGCATACAGACCGCAAGGTTGTCAGCGTATTAATGAAAGCAGAGATTTTGTTTAGCAATAACAGAACCACGAGGCAGCATGTAGAGTGAAAAAAGAACAGGACCAAGAATGGATCGTTATGGCACTCCAGAAGACAGAAGGGCAGCGGAGGACAAAATTGTGTTGGTTTTCAGACTCATTTAGTAAGTTTTTGGTATTTTTTTAACCAAGCTTTGATACAAAAGGTGGTATAAATAACTTTGGCATGACTGCCACAACATGTAGCATTATGTTAGAATATTGTCTCTCATATTAAATGATGTAAGAACAGTACTTTCTACAGCACCATTAACATATTTACCTGTTAAACGTCATTGTCATTGTTTTATTATCTGCAGAGAGTTTGAAAAATACTATGTGTGTTAGAAGTACAAAAGCTACTGAGTAATATTTGATCTGGAAAGTTGGTTGCTCTCTAACTGGAGTGAACATGGGTCAATTCAAAAGAAAGAATACACCAGTCTCGAGGACTGAACCAGAACCTGTATGGTGTAAAAGCTGTTTGCATGTCGTCCCTGTTGTACCATGGGTTCTCTGCGGCCACTCCAGCTGTCTCCCACCGTCCAAAGATATGTATGTTTAGCTCAGATGTTGAACCTAAATTGTCTTTAGTGAACAAATGTGAATTATTTAATGGATTAACAGGAAACTGTCCAGGGTGTATCCCACCTCACGCCCACA
Organism: Perccottus glenii; assembly: GCA_024416835.2. Taxonomy (NCBI): domain Eukaryota; kingdom Metazoa; phylum Chordata; class Actinopteri; order Gobiiformes; family Odontobutidae; genus Perccottus; species Perccottus glenii. The sequence goes on from CM044546.2 coordinate 39,143,816, forward strand.
GCAGCTGGAACAGGCCCCAACCCGTAAAAGATAAGCCACAGAAAGTGATCTGATGATCTTCCCATTAATAATCTTTCTCTGATGATTACATGGTTCATTTAAAGTGCACCCATCAGACTGAATGCTTAGGACAACACACTCCAGGGCAAGTCCCTTTTCTGGAATAGAAGGGAGGCAGTTATTTATTTATTTCACAGTTTGTTCTAAATGCATCAGCAACACGTTTAACCATGGCCATGGGGATCAAACAGACAGAAAGGAAGAGAGAGGAAAGTCAGGTTGGAGGTGGAGCGGGAGCAGGATGAGTCACAAAACTTTGGCTCTATCCAATGCCATACTGTGATCAACTGCTGAGACTTTGTCACTGGGTAGGAAAATTTAGTAAGGAGAGAATGCTAGCCAAAACAAACCGACTTCTGTATCGGTCTCATACAGAGCTGAAACAACAAACCATCCAACTCTTTTTGGCACGCAGAAAGAAAATGATTCACCTGCACATGGGGACTCGCAGGCAGTCTGACAGCCAGCACTCACGCAGTAGAGTTTTACAGGTACGCAGAGCACACAGGTAAATGTTCCCATACTGATCAAGAATGGTCCCTATTAACCAAAACTGAAATGGCACTGGCAGAAACTGAGTACTGGCATTGTTTTCTTCTATTTGTCTCTTCTGATCACATTTTAGTTCACATCTAGAAATGGCATCGACAGAAACTAGATCCCAATTCAGATAGCCCCTCTCAAACTACATTAGAAATACAAAATAAAATGTAGGTGGTAGTCAATGAACAGTAACCTTTCCAATATTGTATTTAGTATTTATTTAAAAAAATAAAGACAACCATATTCATTTGTCCATCCATATTGTTTATAGAACAAATCCTCCTCATGAGGAAAGAGACAAGTAGCATCAGTAGATGTATCATTCCAAAAACGACACACGGACACACCTTTTTAAATGTACATATACTGTATATGTAGTATGTCTATGTGCACTGCAATGAGTCAATTCAATTCAGTTTATAGCTGCAAATAACGTTGTCTCATTACACTTCAATAGTCATTTGGTTTTAGATGCAGTATAATATTGATTGAGTGTAGCATTAATTATGTGTGGTTATGTTGCTGTATATTCAGATTTTATAAATAGCAACAGTGGGATTTATTGGCTCCCAAGGACTTTAAACTACATTCTGTAGAAAAACACTTAAATATACTAGACAGTGACATAAAATGAATTGATTAAGAGCCGTCAAATATTTGCACTGCTAGTAAAATGTCTGTCTTCTCATGTAACAGAAGAGAAAGTAAATGGTGTGTATGAGGTATAGTGTACACAAAAACAAAAATTGATAACCCACACCACAATCCAATTCAAAGACTTATTATGAACCATGCAAAAGGAAAGGAGGGCAGAGCTGAAAGGGTAATGGTGTATCAAATGAGATTCTGTGAGCAAAAATCTGCACCTATACAGCCTTGTGCCATGGATAACACAGGGAATCCGACATGGTTTGGAAAGCTTGTGAGAATTGGCACACATTGTTGAATACAAAAGCGGAATTATATAAATCAAGTGGTAGAATATGCACTTTTGAACAAAAAGATACCTTTTGGTTTGAAAAAGCTCTTTGCAGTATTAAGGTAGGAGTTTTCTCTTTTTTTTCACTACAATTTACTCTTTCCAAAGTACAATAATGTAATCCAAGGAACTTTAAATGATGTTTTTCCCCCTACATTATAGTCCTTATTGCCAACACACAATTGTCAGCATCTACAAACCAGTGGAAAAGCACAATATCCTTCTATGACTTCCCACTTGGAGATTGTTTTTGCTGAGACCAACACAGAGGGATGCCTGTCCAAAGATGAACGCAGGTCTCAGCAGTGATAGCTTTTTTGCCAAGACACTTTTTTCAAAACAGTGTGTTATCCAACCTATTAAGGTGAATAGAATTTATTATTACTACTTTAATCTTTAAATCAACACTATTGAGTGACTTTTAGGCCCAGAGTATGTGCCCATATGTGAAAATGCATCTGTTGTGGCATCTGTGTTTCAAGTTGTTCTCTTTTATCTGTCGTAGTGCAATATTGGTGTTGTCAAAGCACAGATACAGTAAGTAACAGATTTCAGTTATTATACCTTACATTTCATTTTACAACATAATGTCCCAGTTTTCTAAACAGACGCAGAAGCAGGACACAAAAGTATCATATTGTGATCTCTTTATTATCCCCATAGGGAAATTTCTTATTGGCAGCCACCAGCAGGGGGTGCCCAGCATTTTTGACATTAATGATGATGCAGGCAGGTTGCAAGCAGAACCCAGGTGTGAGGCAGACAGGTGGCAGGAAGGTAGGCAGGTTCTGGACACATTCATTCATTTTCTACCAATATCAATGTTAGTGTAGGATTTTATTGGACCTTCATAATGCCTTACCCTAAATACTTTGAGACAGTTATCAAACATCCCAATGACATGTCCTGCTTGGTTTTACTTTACTGCAAATCCCATACATTATTTTGTTATATTGTACTTTACTGAAATTGTGGGTCTGACTTAACACACATTGACACAGGTGATAAAATGATAAATCAGAAGTATATCTTAGCAACAGTGTTTGACAGTTAGGAGCGTAACTACCAATTACCAAAATCACCTTTCTTGCTTGTAAATATTTTCTTCTAATAATTCAATAAACAACATGTGAAGGTGCCAGCATTACACAAAAGGAAACCAAAAAGTAGTTCAATAAGACCTCCTCCTGACTTCCAAATTCAGCACAAATGGCTTGGGGCTCTTTATTTGGACTTGGGACAGGACAGGCTTGAATACAAAAATGAACTTCCAAACATTCCTTTCTCTCTGAATGAAGCTTGATTTCATGCAGTATAACTGTGTGAACCTGACACTAAAATAGTTTGAATCAGAGTCAGTCTTGTGCCCTAACCTTTCAGAGAACAACTCTTGTTAAATGTTCTTGTAAGTGTCTCTTAAGCCTGACAGTATTTTCATATTCTTTATTAAAAAGCATGCACATTTGAGTTCATAATCACCTGCGCATTACGTCAGGGGCTCACTCGCGGCCCTGATCTATGTTCTTTTAATCTGTGCTTGTGGACCTGTTTGGACCCCAGATGTAGCTGTAGTGGCTGACCTGGATATCCGAGAGTGGTATAATAAAGCCCTATGGGGAGTTTCTTGCTGTCTAAGAGATGGGGCAAGACTGTGTGTATACATCTATTCTTAAATAAGGCCCGTGCCCAGAACCAGCCCCAGGGGTGTGTTTGGGGTGCCTGGAGTTATCTATTAAATCTGACTTATTGGCAGGGTTAGAGACAGCCAGAAAATGGGAACAACATACTGTATTGGGCTATTTAGAGTTGACTTGCATTGACTCTCATTGTGCTGTGAAATACATCCTGTAAGGCCAGTAAAGTGTCCCATCAGAAACAAAACAGTGTAGTAAAAAACATATAAATAATATTTGTAATTTGTACAAAACTCAGAAGGGTACTGCTGGGGACAATTCTTGTTTGGACTTAGGACTACCAGGGCCCTGTACAACGAAGCTAGTTAAACCTACCCCGATATGTCTTTCCACCCAGCTAGACAGAACCTGACAATCCCGGTCTGGATCAGTGGTATCACAAAGCGGCTTATCAACTTGAGTTAACCCTGGGTTCTTGTGGAGTGAGAGCGCGTTCATGTAAAGCAGGTGGAGTCAGCACTAAAGCACCTATCACAGCAACATGTGGGAGAGAGTTAACATGAGGAAAAACACAAACGTTTTCTTTTTCTGTCTCTGCGCTGCTTCTTTCCCTTCTTCCTCGACACTGGCAGCTTGTTTGTCGTTTCTGATTGGTCAGTGAGCTGTGTTTCTATTTTCTATCTGCAACTTAACCAGCTCCGGAGCAGGTTAGCTGTTAATTGTAAGTGATCTACCTCAATGGAACGTGAACTAGCTTTGTGTTACCAAAAACTCAGGGTTAACTCTGAACTTATCTCGCTAACCTCCTAATCCAGCTTCATAGTACAGGGCCCAGGACATCTGCATATGTAAATAGAGTCACAAAAATATTGTACTATTGTACTGTTGTATTGTATTGTACTTTGGGCTGTGGTTGTTTTCTTGCTTAAATGTGCATATTAGAAACTTCCAGCTGTGAGAAAAAAAACATGACTCATTCATTTATGGTTGTGTATGTGTGCCGAACAAACTAAATCTTATTTTATTATAATATTATTATTATATTCTTTCCCAAACTCCCTCTTGCCTCACAACAACATGATTGTGGGTTTGATTTCCAGGTCGGCTGCCAACAGCCTTTCTCTGTCTGCATGTTCTCCCTGAATTACTGTGGATTCTTTGTGGGCGCTCTGGCTTCCTCCCACTGTCCAAAAGTTTGTACATATGAATTTATGACTCTAGATGGCCCATAGTGAATGAATGTGTGTGTGAAAGGTTGTCTTACATTGTTTTCTCTTTTTTCTGAAAGTCCATGGTGTACCCTGCAACTGGGATAGGACTCAACCACCCGCGACTCAAAAAAGGATAAGTGATAGAAAATAAATGAATGAATGTTGCTGAACAAATTTACAAAACTAGAATTGATTTGAGAAGCATGTGGTTTAAAAATACATCAACTGGAGTGGAGTGTGTTCTCTGTTGGAGAGCGGCTCATGTTTACAGTAAAATAAACCAAATGCATGGACAATAATACAGCAGAATAAATCTTCTCATATAATCATTTCAAGTGTACACAAGAATCGCAGTGAGAGCGCAGGTCAGACATTCTCAGTAAAGGAATCATTAAAAAACTGAGATAAAAGAGAAGTAAAGACAGATTGAGACAGAGGAGAGGATAAACATAGAAAGAGTGGGAGACAGCAATAGCATGCTAAGGAAGTACAAATCCTTTGTTCTCAAGCCACACACAGGAAAAGGCCATATCAATGATGTTTGCTGTTTCCAGCGAATAAAATAAAAGGAAGAGGAGGACGAGGGAGAGAAAGTAATCCATTTGAGATTCTGGAAGAGACACAGTCCTTGCTGTCACTCGTCCATCCTTTCCAGGAAACACAAAGAGCATTATGCATGAAGCGCAGAAGGTCTGTAAGCATGCCCCTTGCTGTCGCCAGCTCCACCAAACAAAGTAAGCCCAACAGCGGTTCTCCTGCAAGTCACACTGTAGCAAAAAAAAAGCAGTGAGTGAGAATCAATGAGGGGTTAAGAGGGGATCATTCTTACATCGTTTATTTCTGACCTTCCACTGCTCCCATTCAAGTGTGACTTACACCAAGTCACCTTTCAGATATGACAAGTGTTTCTTTGTGACAGAACATGGGGATAATCTCTGTAAGACTCTTATTGTTTCAATGGGTTTAGTTCTGGACATAAATGTGAAAGTTTCATGTGAAAGTTTAGTGAATGAATTCAGATATGGCAAATGCTGCACAGGTGTGTTTTGCAGATAAAGTTAAGAGTTAAAAATGCTTTGGGGAGGGAAAACAAAGGAGCCAGATAAAGCTGGAATCAGATCAGACACAGAACAAGTTATGTGATGCCATTTCCCGATACAGAGCAGGCGAGACAGAACCACATTCACCTTTGTATGCATTTTTTATAAAGAAATTGCCGGCACAAATCTCAGCATGTCAAGCAATGTCAGATAAAACTCGTTTTATACCTGCCCTGACAGTTTTAAAGTCTTACGAGGATTCTGTCTTTCTTTCGAAAATCCACCTGCATAACACAGTAAAAAAAAAATGTTTTTCTGAGTGAATAACTTAAGAATAGCTGTGCATCCTGATGCCCTCATATCAGGTGGTCATATTTGGTTGGAGCAATGGCGCAACACACAGACAACAGGATGGATGCCATATGGAACAACATAGACCATCCCCTGCATTTGGCTTCAAACCTGCTGCAATGGAGGTCTAGGATCAGTGAGTCCAGAATCAGAATAAATTTGCTTTTAAATTCATTTAAAGAGTCCTGAATTTCGTCTGTGGATTAATAAAGTAAAATTGAACATAAATGTCAATGATAATCCGTTCATCATATTGTTAAATTCAAAGGTTTCTATAATCGCATATTAGCATTATGCTGGCCTGTAGAAGTTTTGTTACTCTGGTGGAACAACACCTTACCCTATCTATATGCCTTACAGCACTTAGTCATTAGCAATGCCATGCATAACAATAACTGACTGTGTTTACTAATTTGTCAAAACTTGGTTCACCCACAGTCCACGTCTACGGGTCAAGGACATAATGAATCTCAATTGCCTGTAGGTGTAATTGTGAGTGAGAATAAGCTTCTCATATATTAGCCAACATTTAAATGAAGACCATTAGCATCTGGAAATATTAACACTGTGACCTTTCCAAACTCCAGCTGGACATTTTACTACAAGAAAATATCTATATGGGACAAATATCATCTGGTGGCTTGTATTCATTTTCCATTTAGTAAAATATTATAGATAAATAAACCATTGTTTTTTTAGAATGCAGCAGAAAATTCCACAGTGTTATTGTTGATTATTTGTACAAAATAATAAGAAGAATGAATAACAATATCCATCCTTATCATTTTAGCAGTGTTCTTTATTAGTAGGAGATTTATATATTTTATAGCTTTAGGAAAGTGACAGCCCTTAAATGGGTACGGCTCTTAGAGGATGTCCATTATCAACAGGAATAGATAAAAAGTTCTATTAGAACTGATGCTGCCAGACGATTATATTTTATCCAAAGCAACTTACAATAAGTTTCGTCATTTTGAATACAAAAAAGACTGAAACTTTAATCTTTGCACCAGACCAAAAATACCTCAAATCAAACAACACCTTGGTTCCCTGGGTTCTTCCGTCCAGTCGAGCCTCAGAAACCTTGGTGTTCTGTTTGACCAATCAATGTCTCTGGACAGTCATTCTAGACAGTTGGTCAAAAACTGTTTTTATCATTTGAGAAACATTTCTAAACTGAGAGTGTTATTGTCTAAAGCTGACTTAGAGATGATTATTCATGCTTTTATTTCTTCTCGTCTTGATTATTGTAATTCTCTTTTTACTTGCTTGAACAAATTGTCTCTGAGTCGGCTACAAATGGTGCAAAATGCTGCAGCCAGGCTTTTAACTGGAACCAACAGAAGGGCTCACATTTCCCCGGTTTTATCCTCATTACATTGGCTTCCAGTCAAATTCAGAATTGATTTTAAAATGTTAGTCTTGACTTTTAGAGCTCTGCATGGACAGGCCCCCCAGTACATCACTGACCTGCTGACCCCTTACTCCTCCTCCCGCGCTCTTCAGTCTTATAGTCAAAACCTCCTAACTGTCCCCAAAACCCATTTTAAAACTCGGGGAGACCGGTCTTTCCAAGCAGTCACCCCCCAGACCCCCAGGGAATCAAACCACCTACCTTCCGGTTGAAGGACGACCGCTCTACCACTGAGCCACTGCGTCCAGTGAGCTTTCAGCAGCAGCAGGAGTCAGCATCTCCCTTCTGGAGCAGTACACCAGTTGCTGTGTGATAACAACTGATTCAGTTTGGAGATGCCAAAAACTCTCACGGCTGGACTATGTAAAAAGCTTGACTCTTACATGTCACTTATATTTATTTGTGTCACACCATGGTCCAAACCGGTGCAGACAAATATTGGTTTTATGTCAAAAAGCTACTTGGAAGTTGGATGTGTTAATCTTCCTGCTAATGGCCTGGCAAAGGCCTCCTTATTATTCTGGCCCCAGCCTCCCTTTACCGAGGGTGTCTCCACAAGGTTAATTAGTGGAGGCTCCCCTGAGGTTCACTGTGCAATGAGGGCTTAGGATAGTGGAGGTGCCTCTACAAACAAGGTTAAAGGAGCCTTAGATAACTACTGGCTCCTTATCCACATGCATCCACGCTGTGCTTGAGTTATTCATCATTCTTTTGGGCAGAAGGGCTGGCTGCTTTGGGATTATGAAGTGTAGGTATTAGTTATTGAGATGACATTAACATCTGTTTGCAGTCATTCAAATTTTAAGTAACAATGGGAAATAGAAGTATATTAAGAAACCCAGCACTATTCTCAGGTCTATTATAAGATTCAAATAATAAAGATAAATCATGATGTGCCAGTGTGCAAAAACAACAAATGAAAACACAGTCACTACTAAAAATGCATTGGGAAGCCATTTTACCCAGAAAACCATTTTAGGACTTATGATCCATCCATGATCTTGCCATGCTGCCGCCTTTCGAGTAAAGGCTATAATGTGGTGTTGAGCCAATCTTAAGCCCATGGGTGTATATGTTATTGGTCCCATGAGAGTGGCGCAGCACAAAGTTTAAATCAAAGAAATAACACACTGAGAACACAGGCCTGTTGAAGGTCACTGTGTCACAAATGACTTTGCATCAAGTCTCTGGATCACACCCTTGAATAAACTGTATCTTCAAGTGATTCCCTGAGGCAAATGTTTGAGCACACTGCATCATGCCATCCGCCTTGATATTCCCACCGCATCGCCTCCTCCTCTCACCTCTGTGACCTCCGTCAGGAGGAACATGATTTATCACACCAATATCCCCTTCAGCAACATACTGATTGCTTTGATTTGACATTTTCTACCGTCTCACCTGCATACATTTTTCACGTTTGTCCTGTGATGGAAAGCTTGAATTCCATACATCCCAAAAACATACCTTTTATTGTATGACTGCAGACTCATGTTTACTCTTTGTTTCATGTGTTCATAGAGCTGACCACTGTCTGTCTCTGCACACACCTTGTTCATGTGAAGACAGTGTCTTCTAAGGCACCAGGATGAGAGGTGTCCTGCTGATTCTTTGAGGTCACTGGCAAGGAGGCTGCTGAAGTGCTGCAGTCTGTGAGAGGAATGAAAGGGACAAGATGAGCAGCTAAAAGTTTTAAAGGATGACCCAGCCCCCCTTTGGTGGTGAAGGTGGCACAGCATGTGCTGAGAGGCTTGTGGAGGAATCTGGCTCTTCTCATATGCACATCTAAGAACTTGAGCTGCTGGCCAGCACACTGTGTGTTTGTGTTTATAGGTGTCTGTCAGAGCATTTATCTGGTGCAGATTTTTGTTTTGTTTAGCAATGCTGAGCTCCCTAGTGCAGCAAGCCATGCTGAAACTTGAGACAAAATAGGGCCAACTATTGAAGCCAGCTTCTCAAATGCCACCTTGTGACACATTGGAGACATTAGTTTGTCAGCTGCTTATTTGTCATAAACAAGTTTAAAGGCCATCTTTTAATAGCTGTCTGCTAATGTCGGGGCATGTATTTTCCTAAATGCACGTAAGAGATCAATCCCCTCCATTAGGTTTTCTCATGTGATATCATAATATTATGTATGCCCCTCTTTGATCTAAGCTGGTTATTTCTATCCAGGGAACAGCTGCAAAACCCAGCAGAACATCACATACTCAAAGAGCCAGCACTTCACAAGCTCTGTTTGATACAGCTGTCTCCAAGCATCGCGAGCTACGGACTATTCTATTCCACAGCACATTAATGGAGGACCTCCAGCTGAGTATGGCTGACAGACATCTGGGAAGGGAGATAGAGCTCCAACGTGGCAGCTCCTGTCATTGTATTGATTCACTCTCTAGAACTGACATCTCAAGCAGACACAAGCCAAGCCTTAGCGCTCTTAAGGTTTGGAATTGTTATGGGTTTTATGGTGGAGAAGTAAAAGTTATCTCAGGAGCTGCTGAGGCAATGCAAGAGCACTGGGATAGAGTGTGCCTTATGTGCTACTGTGAGAGAAATGTTTACAATGTCATAATCTACCCAAACTCTGAAAGAAAACTGAACAATGAGAGTTAGTGGAGAATATGATGACTAATTATGTTTGCCGGCTGTCATATTTAAAGATGTGCTGAATACAGTGTGACCGTTTCCTTGTCAGGCCTCCCTAGCTTTTCTTTCTTTCTCTCACCTGATATACATAGCAGATCTCAGTATGTTTTTCATACCTTTCTAATTTTCTTGTCAGGCAGTCTTCTAGCTGTCTTCACATCTAAGCTTTTAGTTTCCTTGGTTGTTGACTCAGCAGTTAAGTGCATTAATTCCCCATCTCTCTGACTCATTTGATATTCTGTCAGATGGAAAACAAAACAGTCCGCTGGCTAGATAATGCCACGTAAAGCTATATGTAAACATATAATAGAGCAAAGGAGCTTTAAAAGACTCATGGCAGTGTAATAACTCAACAGTTAGTTTTATAACTTGCATGCACAGCCAGTACTTTAGCCCTCGGGCATCATATACATATATTCACAAAGGTCAAACCTACTTGCTCCTTTGGCAGGAAGTCTTGGGCATTTTTAAGCGAATGTGAGCGCTGGTTGAATTAAATAAAATGGACCTATCAGCATTCAGTCAATGAAAGGGTCATTGAACTGGCTGGTCTAAGTGAGATGGACTTACAGTAAAAATGAACCAAGAGGCAAAATCTCTCTGTGCTTTTAGACTCAGCTATGTCTCTCCTGTGATTTGATGTGCTGTCCAACAAGTCACAATAATGAGATAGGAAGAGCTTTGCTGTCATTGTCTGTTTGACTTTTGAAGAGAGTCCTGCAATGGAGAACATTGACAATTTTCTTTTTGAAAGAAAAAGAACATGCAATTGGAAATGTTGTTTAGAAGGAGTCAATTAAAAAGTAGGATGCAGGGAAAAGGCTATACTACTGCCAAATGTTTTGCTTAGCATGGTTTGTGAATGACTTGATTAGCATTATTCATGTGGAATCTCATCTCAAATCATGTTTCTCATTTTGTCAAAAAGCAATAACTAACCAAACATAAATAAAATACAGTCATCAGTTGTTAACGTTATTCAGTTTGTGTTTTACGCAAGGGATGCAATAAATGTTTACACTACACAGATAAATTGAAGATGATTACTTTAAGTCTTACAGTAGCCTGAGCAATAGCATAGCCAATGAACAGGGTGGTCCAGATCAGATGTTGAGAATGTGGCCTGGACTGGGTAAAGGCTCAAGAAATCAGCAGGGAGCTGTGAGTGTGTGGTTTGTTAGCTGAGCACCCCACTGCTATGCAAGCATAAGGGAAGGTTGAGGGCTGACCGCACAGCCTGCTGGGAGCTGTGGCTTTCACTCTCCTCCTCGTATTCTGACACGTTGCAGCTCACTGAGTGGAAACTCACAACTGATTATTGAGGGAAACCGCAAATTAGTTGCACTGCCTCCACATTTGCTCACTTTCCTCTGGGGAGAAGAATGGAGTGTGAGATGTGAGGAACACATCTAGAGGATAGAAGATCCAAATAATAATAATAATGAATAATGTGAATTGAATAACATGTTACAAATAAAGAAAGAAAATGTATGTATTTTAAAGTAAGTATTTCTATTTGAGCAAATGTTTTCTCAAAAAAAGCAGCCCCATTGCTTTTTAGTGACCATTGAATAACAATCACTGCAGACAGAAACAGTTTTTGTTTAGTTGAGAAAATCTATACAAGATCAGATAAATTGCATTGCAACAATTAATATCCTGACAGTTCAATATGGATATCAAATATATATAATTATAATTAACAAACTCTCCCTGGAAATGTTCTTGTGAATCATCTTTTGCATGGATTTGACTCTGAGTAGTTCAGCATGCCACTTATTTGCTGAGACAGATCTACATTGTACATTTAATGTGGGATTTGTTGACTTACTAAAGGAGTCTGCTAGAACAGCACTTTTCACTTTATTTATGCTTTTTCGGTGGTTATTGAAGGAATATTTTTGAGGGTCCTGGTATGGATCACCAACTATCAAAACTCTTATCCAAAAGAAAAGAAAAGAAGGGATTTTAGAGTGAGCATCAAATAAACATGAGGCAACCTTTTTATTTTTTTAGAAAGATTTTCTTATGCAGATTGTGTTACTAGAGCATAACAAGGATGAGAAAAGCTGTTGGTTTTTGACGTTCATGAGTGGCCCCTTCTCTCAGCCGTGTCCTCCCTACAGCCTGCTGACACTGATGATTCCTAAGTGAGTATCTCATCCCTGTCTCTCTCTCTCAGTCATAATCACTGCTCTTTATGATCACTTTGCCCTCTCTGCCCTTTCAAGATGCCGCATGTAATGAGGGCTCTGGAGGACTGTGTGAGTGGGCTATTTAGCTATTCAGACAAGATCAGTTCACACATCCCACGCACTCAAACTGCATTCCCTACCAATACCTCTCAGCTCATCGCTGTTTGTCCTGCTCACAAGGTCACACACTGAAGATGAACTGGCTCACACTCTGCTGATCATAAAGTGTGCAATCTAAGAGCAAAAAAAACGCAGAACCTTATATTGTGACTATATACTCTATATACAGTGTAAAGTTCAAGGCTTGAACTCGCATTTCAGGCTTCAAACATAAAGATATGAAACTGTATTTTTTTGTGAAGAATCGACAACAAGTGGGACACAATCATTAAGTGGAACAAAATTTATTCGATATTTCAAACTTTTTTAACAAATAAAAAACTGAAAAATTGGGCGTGCAAAATTATTCAGCCCCTTCACTTTCAGTGCAGCAAACTCTCTCCAGAAGTTCAGTGAGGATCTCTGAATGATCCAATGTTGACCTAAATGACTAATGATGATAAATGGAATCCACCTGTGTGTAATCAAGTTTGTATAAATGCATCTGCACTGTGATAGTCTCAGAGGTCCGTTTAAAGCGCAGAGAGCATCATGAAGAACAAGGAACACACCAGGCAGGTCCGAGAGACTGTTGTGGAGAAGTTTAAAGCCGGATTGGGATACAAAAAGATTTCCCAAGCTTTAAACATCCCAAGGAGCACTGTGCAAGTGACAATATTGAAATGTAAGGAGTATCAGACCACTGCAAATCTACCAAGACCTGGCCGTCCCTCTAAACTTTCAGCTCATACAAGGAGAAGACTGATCAGAGATGCAGCCAAGAGGCCCATGATCACTCTGGATGAACTGCAGAGATCTACAGCTGAGGTGGGAGACTCTGTCCATAGGACTGCACAAATCTGGCCTTTATGGAAGAGTGGCAAGAAGAAAGCCATTTCTTAAAGATATCCATAAAAAGTGTTGTTTAAAGTTTGCCACAAGCCACCTGGGAGACACACCAAACATGTGGAAGAAGGTGCTCTGGTCAGATGAAACCAAAATCGAACTTTTTGGCAACAATGCAAAACGTTATGTTTGGCGTAAAAGCAACACAGCTCATCACCCTGAACACACCATCCCCACTGTCAAACATGGTGGTGGCAGCATCATGGTTTGGGCCTGCTTTTCTTCAGCAGGGACAGGGAAGATGGTTAAAATTGATGGGAAGATGGATGGAGCCAAATACAGGACCATTCTGGAAGAAAGCCTGATGGAGTCTGCAAAAGACCTGAGACTGGGACGGAGATTTGTCTTCCAACAAGACAATGATCCAAAACATAAAGCAAAATCTACAATGGAATGGTTCACAAATAAACATATCCAGGTGTTAGAATGGCCAAGTCAAAGTCCAGACCTGAATCCAATCGAGAATGTGTGGAAAGAACTGAAAACTGCTGTTCACAAATGCTCTCCATCCAACCTCACTGAGCTCGAGCTGTTTTGCAGGAGGAATGGGCAAAAATTTCAGTCTCTCGATGTGCAAAACTGATAGAGACATACCCCAAGCGACTTACAGCTGTAATCGCAGCAAAAGGTGGCGCTACAAAGTATTAAGTTAAGGGGGCTGAATAATTTTGCACGCCCAATTTTTCAGTTTTTTATTTGTTAAAAAAGTTTGAAATATCCAATAAATTTCGTTACACTTCAAGATTGTGTCCCACTTGTTGTTGATTCTTCACAAAAAATTACAGTTTCATATATTTATGTTTGAAGCCTGAAATGTGGCAAAAGGTCGCAAAGTTCAAGGGTTAATCGCACAATGTTCTGTGATTAATCGCGATTAATCGTGTTATACACAAAATTTAATAATGAATTCAAAGACCATGTTGAGTTGTGTGCTTTTCACTTGTAAAACTCAAGGCTGTATGGGTAATGTAGTTTCTGCTCTCGGTGGGACAAATTAGGAAGCGTGCATTGTAAAGGGCGCTCTGAAAAGCGGCAGCGCAGACAAAGCATTAAAACATCTATTAAAACAGATGTCCATGATCTATGATCTATGATGAGCATACCGGTACACTAAAAGCACGTTCTGGGCGCACGGAGAAGTGGCGGTACGCTCAAGAGCTATATTTGGAAGTGGCGGTACTGAGTACCGGGGCGTACCGGCCCACTTAAAGCACATGATGAGGGCGACTCATACGTGCAGCTATTTGTTGCGATCCTAAGAATGTTCTTCAGGCCGACATCTTTCACTATACTAATCGGCTGACGTTAATGCGCGATAAAATAATTGTCAGCGTTAATTCATTAATGCGTTAACGCAAAAATAACGCGTTAACTTGCCAGGCATATATATATATATATATATATATATATATATATATATATATATATATATACATACAAAAGAACATGTAAGTATCAGGATATGCAGGATGCAGACAGTTTTGCAACAACACACAATTCAATCACAGTTCAATTAGACTTTGATTTCCTAAAGCCTGAAGGAATTATCAGTGGTAATTCCGACTGTAATGTAGAATGTAAAATACACTCACACACAGCCCTGACTGGTATTAAGTTTGTTAATAAATTTTTTCTATAGAACACTGCCATAAATTTGCTAGCATTAATTGTATTTACAAGTCAAATGTTAATTGCATAAGCTACCCAAATACTTATTGATTTTTGTCCTATTAGTCATATAGATTTAGAATTTTTAAAACTTTTCATTGGAAAATCAAGATAAATTCCTGCACTTTCAACACCTTACTTTTAATGAAGCAGTCGGTTAACCACAAGGGGTACATAATAAAGAAATATCATAAATTGTGATTGGTCTTTTTTCCAAGCTCCGCCCACTTCACGGAGTTGACCCGCACGTGCTGTTGGCGTCATTTCCTTTCACCCTTCTGTGTCAATATGGCGGCATCCATGGCATCACAAGCAGCAGCGAGAGTACTAAGGACAGCAACCTCAAAACACGTCCTACTTGACAAACTAAAGGTAATATCAATGTTTTTTAGCGAAAACATGTTTCCTTTCTTATTCGGCAGTACCTGAAGTTTTATGACCGTTGTCATTGCTTAAAAGAGCTTGTAGTGCCGCCTAACATTTTAGCAGCTTAGCATGTCTGTCGCAAAGAGCATAGACAGATCAAAGTACAATCTCCACAATATACTCAGAGAAATATAACTCAGAATACCCATTTTATTTAAAGGTCTTTGCAGATTTTAATAATTCAATTGATGGATCATAAAAATAAGGATATCACCTGGTTAAATAAAGCATACAATAATAAGAATAATAAGAATAATAGTAGTAGTAGTAAGTTCAAAAAGGTGAAATAGTAAAATCTTTAGTAATTAATAAATGCATTATTGGAAGAATAATAGGCTAGCTTTTAAACTTTTAGCTTAATTGCATTATAGGACAACTAGATAAATGAAATTGACTTTTAGTTTTATTCAAAACAGAGGAGCCTTTGTAAAAGAAGGTTGTACATTATTAACCTGCTACCTACAGTATGTACTGTGTAGCCTACATAATGTAGAGTCTTATCCTCTTGAGTGTCCTGTTGTATTTGTTCTATCAGAGATAAGTTAATTCTTGTACTTTGATCTCAAATGTCTGGTGCCTGAACACATCAGAGGTATGATTTATTTATTTTTTTTGCACACAAATTATTAAACTTATATCAGCATCCACTTTGTACATCGAGCTTGAGGAATAAAGAGATGAACCGAATGCTTTAAGAAGAGCAGCCAAGTGAATCTGAAAGGATCTGAGGTTAAACAGTTTCAATTGTATTTGTGGCCTTGATTTATATGCTTATGCTATAAAGGTTTTTGTATGTGTTCTGGCCCTAGCGCTCTGGCTAAGAGTGGCAGGGCACTAGAAACACAGCTGACTGATGATAATAATAATAATTATTATTAATAATAATTATTATTATTATCATTTGTATAGCAATTTTTATACAGTTATTGCAATACACAGTGCTTTACATGAGGCAGAAGACAAGATAAAGAATAAATAAAAACAAGGACAGGTCACAATAAAAGTGCAAATAACAAAACAATAGTTTTAAAGATTTCAAGAGAGCTGGCTTCTCTGATATCAGGGGTCAGTGTGTTCCATAGTTTTGGTGCATCTTTTGCAAAAGCAGCGTCACTAATTTGTTTCCCTCTGTTTTTTGGAGCCTGTTGGCATGAAGGTTTTATTTTTATAGTTCATGCCCTTTAGTGTCTTATGTTCTTTATGTATTATCATTGTCCTAGTAAAAGCCTAATTTTAGCAATTGTAGACATCAATTTTTTTAAATATCTGACTTACCTTTTGTGTAACAAAATTCATACATAATATAATGTTATCAAAACATTGGATTACTATTAAATTACCATTTGTGTATAAGACAAAAACAGGTTATATGATTTTAGTTTCCTAAAATACATTTATTCTCTTAAGACTTAATGATAAATGTATTTTTCCTAAATGTAACATTAGTGGGAAGGAACACTATTGTGTTTTTGTTGATATTATATCATCATATACATCATAAATCATAAATCTGTTTCTGAAAATGGCAAAACAAGAGCAACTTTTTGTGGCATATTTGATACAAGGTGATTGTCACTCATGGAGAAAAAATTCAACACCATTTTTCTAGAAATCATCCTCTTTCATAACTTGTAATCTTCCGTTTACTGATTGTGATACATGTATCTGCCGTATCCACACTCCTCCCCTGTGTCCCATTGGTCTGGCTGATAAGAGTATCATGAGTTCCATCCTGTCTGCTGTGAGCACACTGAGATCCCAAACTATTGACTGACAGGTATCTTCACAATAGAATCAAATGTGCTGTGACAGTATGTCAGCTGAGCACAGGAATTCAATTTGTGATGATTTGTCTACAACAATGCCGGTAACTCACAATCTCCAGATAGTTGGGCCGCAGGATGCTCTTAAAAGAGGAAAAGACATTGTGTTTTTGCCTTGTGCCCTCACTCTCTTTTTCTCTCATAAATCAAATTTACTGAATTCTTGTCTGCACAGCGAGATAATCCTCAGGCTGTTTTTCACTGTCGCTGCACAGTGGCAAATTTGTAAACGTTTGCTATGTTTTTATTTTTTGTAAGGTGTCCCTGCCTGGTAATAACCCAACAGTGTCGCATCCCAACATGGTTTGAAGGGAAACACGGGGAGGAAAGGTGGCTAAATGAGGCGCGGTACTGAATATTTTACAGAGGGGGGCGGAGAGCCCTCTGCTCACTACCACTTCTTTTACTGGAACTTCAAACGCTGGGCGGCTTCCCCATCTGTCTCAGCAAGAACACATTTACATTTCCTCCCCGCGAGGAATACTGGAGGACGAAGTTAGCTCTAACTGGATTTGAATACCGCTTCACCAAGGTTAATAGTCATTTCTGTTGCTGCTGAGGTGGTTAGGCTTTTTCAATTATTTAGAAGGGCTGCAGTCATTAGGAAATGTTGGCAGCCTCTGGAATGGCTAATGCAATGAGTGAATGCACTCCTATTAGCTTATGTTGGGCTGTTGTTGCAGTGTTGTTAATGAGAGAGAAGTGGGAGTGTTTCCATAAAGTAGATGAGAAAACAATGACAGTTGTAATTTATCAAATGTGCAGTATTTTAAGTCGCCACATTGTCTACACCCTTTCATCTAGCTCTTATGAAAATAAACAATAAAACAGAAACATGCTACTTTAACATTGGACAAAGTTGGAATCTATATTGTCCTGAAGTGTAGGCATCTTTGAGTCCATTTGAGTAATGCAGACTTTTTTTCACTATCAGAAAAAAAGTAAGTTGTCAGTTGCTCTTTTGGTGTTTGCATTGCACTATTTTAGACACTTGTTGGTGTGAACTATTTTTAAAAGGAGTAGTCATTTGTAAATTTATGTTCTCTGCAACTGTTATTAGTTACACATCTGTTTGCTACTCAGGTCCTAAAATTTCCAGACTGTCTTACGGGCGCTTTCATATCTGCAATGGTCTGATCTTTTGAACTTTCCCGTTGGTCCAAAGTACAGTTTCTGCTGTCATTATGATTTAAAAAGAGTGAACACGATTGTTTGACAATAAATAGCTTCACCCAACCACTAACTATGAGTGAAAGAAAGGTTTTTGTGTTATCAATTTCTGCCAGAGTATGTCAACTTATGAGCACAACTGAATACTGTATGTGTACCTACTTTAATAAAGTGTGTGAGGGTGTAGTGTTCAATGTTTGTATGTCCCTACAGTACAGAGTTCAACAGTTGGATGAAGATGGGCAGGAATGATTTCCTGTGCTTCTGTAGTGCAGCGTTGGAGCAAGTGTCTGTTACTGAATGAGTTCTGTAGCTGATTAGTATTGTACAGTACAACTACAACTTAATATACAATAACTAGTAAATGTATGAAAATAGATCTGAAAAATATACACATGTACTGTAGGTGTTTGGTTGCAGAAGCTTTATCTGTTCTTATCCAAATGGCATAGTTAGTAGTTTTTAAGTGTGGGACCTCTCATAAGGCACAGCCATCACTTTTATTACTATCGCTGCTTTGATTAGCGCATTTGCGCTGACTATGTTTACCCCTGCCTCTCCCTCCTCTACTGGGTAAAGTGTCAGGATGTCACGGCTGTCACTGGAAGCTGCATTATTCCCGACCCCCCTGTCACTACCGCTGCCACGGCGAGTACACCCGCCCCAGCTTCTATCACCTGTGCTAAAGGTAAAGCAGCAGGTGCTACGCGCACACGGCTTCCCTTCCCAACCTTCCCGTCAGTACCGAGGCCAATGCAACTAGTTTTCTCCTGTTTCTTTCACTGATGTTAGGCGTTGTGTTGGAAAAACGGAGTGTGCTTTATGTTCACTGAGAGAGGCACCAGCAGCTCCGCCGCTGTCCAAGTCACAGGCGCACTCTCACTCATTCTCACTTTCACTCGGCTGAAAAGACTCTAAAGGTAAATGTTCTCCCTCAGAATCAGAGTCAGCCAATCCTAATGCCAAAGCTTCATCACAGGTGTATTTTTTATTTGTCATTTTCGCGTTTACCAGCTAGCGTGTAGAGATTGAGGCTTCTACTGAGCCGGTCCTGACACGCCCACTGAAGAGTCAACGTATTTTCGTAGTTGACGACGCGTCGTTGCAGCACTAGTTCATATGAATGCTGGGTCTTGTTTGTTTTCTAAGAAACTACTGCACCAACTGGTAACTTGTTTGCCACTTAGCGATAAAAAATATACTAAAAGTTATTTAAGACCACAGAAGCTCCAGATGTTTACGTGTTATCATTTGACTTGAAGACTTGAGTTGTAGTTTTGCATCTTGGTGCGTTTCTTTTCCTTGACACATGATGCCACTGGATCTCCCTCTGTACACCTCCTCTTATTAACTATGCTAATGAGTCAAATCCCTCTGCAGAGACACAAAAGTTGGATCTTCCTTCCTTCCTTAAGCCTGTCTGCGGCAGATTTGACCAGCCCTGCCTAAAGAACTGCCAATGAAGCAAACGATACACATCTAAATCCGGGAGCCGCGCTCTAATGCCTCTTTGTTTATCTGCCCTCCTCTGTTGTTTCTACACTGCAACAGGCACATGCCGTCTCTGTTTGTAAGTTCCCAGTGTCTGACCTTGGAATTGAAAGGTTATACACTGGTACAATGAGGGTTTACATTTTCCTTTCTGCAGTTGACATTAAAAGACATTCTGCAAGGTGATAGCCATGTATATTGTTTTAGGTTCTGAAATTGTCAGTCATCCAGGTAATACAGAGGCTTATAAAACTTATTGCAAATGTGTGTTACTTAAGGTTGATAGAGACTCCACAAGAACAGAAAATTTTGTTTTTGAGGTGACAAGAACAAAGTTAGTTCTGGCCAGGACATTTCATACTTCCTGAGAATCCAAAGCGCAGAACTCTTCGCTTTTCTGCATTGACCACGGCTTATTCAAATTTCAGACCAATCACAATAGTTCTTGGACACCGATCTATTTAGTAGCCGTCTTTTGTTTAACGTACAGGCAGTAGTGCAAAATCAACATGACTCATGATAATATCTAAAATTTTATCTTGGCATAAGAAAAATCACACTATAATATTGCCATATCACCCACCCTTTTGTGTTGGCATAGTCAAAGTCAAAGTCAAAGTCAAATTTATTTATATAGCACATTTACAGATGGCTGAGCCACACCAAAGTGCTTCACAATAAAATGCTAAGTGCAATAAACAAAGGAAGACAAAGAAGAAATAATATTCATAATATATAAACAGATTTAAAAATAAAATAAAATAAAAAAAATAAAAGAAGACATAGACCATATTAAATGGACATGGAAATATTTCAGTATTTTAAATGTCTGAAAATATAAAATTCACTGTCTATATTCAAAGCAGTACATGTCTTAGTCTCTGTGGTGTTGCTCCTGCTTCTCCAAACTGGGAGTGTCCTGACAACTGTTTACTGTAGGAAAATAAATTAATTATAACAAATACAGAACTGTCCCTTAAGACCTTAAGGTCTCTAACAGCAAAAGAGACATGCCCTTGGAAAAGATGGACGGCTCTTTATGCTGTTGACGCTTTAGTATGAGGCATGCTTCTACACGGCTGGCTTTCAGGAGATACATGAGCCTGTTTTGCCCCAAATTCTTGTCAAATTCTGTATTTCAAAGAAATTGCATCACCTCTGCCATAGTTCACTGTTGCTTGTCTCTTCTTAACTCACTTTGCATTTATGAGGTGAAACTGCCACCTAATTAGCAAAAGAACACTTGAGTTCAATAAGATGGCAGCGGTGTTGAAAGTCGCTGTGCGTAGTGCTCTTTCTGCTCCTGTGCTCATAAAAGGGGACTCGATAGAGTTCCACCTCTTGGTTTGCTAAATTGATAGGAAAAGCGGCGAGTTCATATCCTGAATGTGAACAAATCAATTACATAGAATTGGTGAACTGGCAATCTGTTAATTTCTTAAACATTTGATAATGCCTCTTAAGGAGCATTCTGCTTAATTAACTCTGCAGTCATTTGTCGTAGCTAATAAGCCAATGTAATTTCAATGGGGTTAGGGTCTGGCCATGACAAGTAATGAGGATTTTAACCTCGCTCGACATCAGAGTCGCCTGTATAAATATATGCCGCACAGCTGTGCCTTGGGAACTCTGCTGTGCTGCCTCTATGGCTGGTACTTTATTATTATTATTATTATTATTATTATTATTATTATTACTAGAAATATAGAAATTATACCATTTTGGATATCAGCACAACCCATTTTAAGTCTGCACTACTTTTGTAAATGTAGCAAATTGTATAGTATCAGAACAAACTTAACCCAAATTCCTTTTGACAGAATAAGTGTAATCATTTGGTGAGTAATGCATTATTGCAATGGTGCCAAATGGTCATTAATTATGTGTTCTGAAATGGCCAAGCTCCGATCCTAAAAAAAGCTTTCTAGTAAGCCTACACTTTTTTTTGTCTCATTACTTTTACAGATAAGTAGTCAGTAGTTGTAGATCTTTTTATTCACAGCCTGCCCATCTTTTTTTTTTTTTTTTTCCAAATGGCGTTGACTCGATTAATATGCAAATTGTATTAATATGGGAATCTTAAAACTAAAGAAAAGCAATAATGTATTGTAAAGTTCACTGGCAGATGATGTGGCCTCACTGCTACCTGCTCCAGGGCACAATCACAACTTCATTCACTGTCAACTGGATCTTATCAGGCCTCAATATCGTTCCAGAAACAAATGTGTCTTTTGACCTGGGATGTCAGAGATTTTGAGTGACAGATTGACAAGCAGAGCACCATGACTGCTGCTGTTTATGGCCCAATCAAAGGTGATCGCCTGCTTTGTAACCTTCTGCTGTAAATGAAGGCTTATAGCACTAATAGATTTCTAAGGGATCCAGAACTACTCTGTCATATGGTGACATTCTGACATTGTTCCTCTCATAGCTATTGACACAACTACTTTAAATTAGCCCCAGGATATTGACTCCTTAAGTTTAGTGCAAGGGCAAACCACAGAAGTGGCATGTTTGGAGATGACTTTGCAAAGTGCCCGATCAGACATCCACTCACAGTGATGACTCTTCTCAAACAAGTGAGCTTTGACATTGTTCATCCTACTCACCCAGACATGAGACTCCACAGTTTTGTGCTTCCCAGAGAAGTGGTGATGGTGAGCTGAATGCCATATGGACAAGCCAAAGAAATGCTTTGGGGGAAGCTCGGCCTACTCTGTCCTTCAGTGCCACTCCTGTATACTGCCACAAGGACTTGGCAAACTGATGCAGCACTCTCTGTCCTTTGTTTGTCTTTGTGTGAGGGTCACTCAGTGAAAACAGAAACACTATGGTCACACTTTTCTAGATAATCTTTTATACGACAAAATGCTACCATTAACTCCATTTCCTCTAGTTATTGCAGAAAATTATCTGCAAACTCCTCTTCTCCAGACCATACATCAACAGGAATCCAAAGACTGGTGAAACAACAGAAACAGTATCCTGCACTAGAAAAAAAAAACCATAAAGTCTACCTATAGGCTACATTGTAGTACTGTGAGTAAACCCAATGAATGTCAAGATTCTTGCTACAAGCCTGTTCAAAGTAGTAGTCTTCTATCTTTTCGAGTAAGTGCCTCTTGAATTCTCTCCAGTGTCTCATTTGAAGTCCCTTGTTCAAAAGTTAAAGCAGAATTTGCAGAATGAAACCTTCTGGATTTGAATGGGGTCATAGTAAATTGTGTTCATATTTCTTGATTTAATGGTAAAACGGGAAAGGTTTAGTGGGTCTTTTTGGTTGCCAGTATGTCTCCTGGTGATTTATTTTCTTTTTCTCCACATATTAATGTTTGTTACTATTGTCAACACTTCTGCTGTCTCTTGCCGCTGTGCCTCACTTCTTGTCAGTTGAATGCATTCACAAGAAAGATCTTGAGTGCTTTTGTGTGTTAAGTTTTTTTTTTTTTTTTGTGAATACTTTATCCCACCCAGGACCCATGTTGGGACACACAACTGTTTGTGCCATGTCTTAGCTGTGTATGTCCCATGTGCATCTATTCTTCTCTTCTCAATGTGAGTCTGAGTGTATTAAGCTTAAGTAGAGCAGTAGTTGTATAGACTGTGTTGTCTCTGGAGTGCTGCTGATGATAATTACTGTAGAGAGAGGCTCTCCTGGGAGCACAGGCCAGCTGCTGCACTGCCAGCCGCCACTTACTTTTCTCTTCTGAGGCAAATGTGTAGCTTATTCATCACATTTCAGAGCTTTAAAACAGGAAGTTGTCTAACCTGAATTACTGAACATAGTCCAAAGCTCTTATTCTGTGGTGAAACATTACTAAATGCTAAAAATAGATCATAGAAAGTAAACATTTAAACTTACAGCCAGCCTGTGAAGAATCTGAACTTTGCAGTTAGTGAGCTAAAAGTTATTGTCAGTGGTGTTTTTTGCTGTGTGCATTTA
Organism: Perccottus glenii; assembly: GCA_024416835.2. NCBI lineage: Eukaryota > Metazoa > Chordata > Actinopteri > Gobiiformes > Odontobutidae > Perccottus > Perccottus glenii. The sequence continues at coordinate 39,167,415 of CM044546.2, forward strand.
AAGTGGCACTGCATAGCCTTTAGCTAGAAGCATTATGTAACTTTAGAGTAAAAAAATATACATTCTTGTATTGATTTAATGGTTCTTAAACAGGCGATTGGTAGAATTATGCTTACTTTGCGCAGTACCCTCAGTTGGACAGAAAATCCTGATACAAATGATATACAATTTTATGCCACCGGGACGTGCTGACCTCTCCTGTGAGACACACTCACCCCAAATTTACACTGCATGCAGTTCCGCTCAGCCACGCAATCCGCTGCAAATAAGTAACGTTGTTTTCAATTAGACAATTTACACATCATCCGCTCAGCTCAGTTTTGTTTTTGCTGGATGCTGGATTAAAATGCATATCTGAACAGATCAGATCACACCAAAGTGGAAAATGTGCGTGCACAACATCAGGATTTCCAAAGTAATACAAAAAATACACCGACAAACTTTCATCATTTGAATATTTTAAGTGTTTATTTACACAATTAAGCATTAAATGCAAAAAGATCTGGAAAAACAAAGCTTTTTCGTGGCCATTGTAATGAAGTCTTGTGAAGTGAACAAAGCGATCTCAAACTAAACTTTTTGGTCCTTCCTTCCTCTTCTCAATAAACACTTGTTCTGGTCCTGCACATGTCTTTATCACACCATCTTACACGTCCCGCGCTTGTTCTTTTGAGCTACTCGGTACTCCGCACCTTAGCGGAGCGGATCTGAAACGCTTCCAGTGGCCAATGGCATGCGACGTCGTTCCGCACCGGCGCAGAGCTGCATGCAGTGTAATTTGGGGGTTGGCAGCTAGCAAACAGAGGTAGCAGAAATAGTATCCTGTCAAGACTCCTCACAACACTCTAGTGGCATTCAAATGTGATTGGTCAGTTTGGAAACACTTTTGGTACACTTTGCCAGACTGAGTTCCTGTATATAGAATATACAGAGAACTCATGTTGGGCTGTGCCAGGCTACAGAAATAGGCTGATGCACTGTATCTTAGCAGAGTTGTTTGTACAAAATGCCTGTTTATTAAATGTTTTTGTTCCAAACTTGCCGGTTTTGGATAGTTTCCTACACAGTTATCTCGACCATCTACTGGCTAAAAGTTACGCAGTGCTGCTTGAATAAGTGATAAGTCAGGTGTGAATTATTATTCTATGAAAAATCAGATTAGAAATAAAAAGGGCAAGTTAAACAAGGCAAAAATAAAAGGTGCAATAACAGGAGCAATCACACTATTAACGCGCACAACAGCCAATCACTAAAGTATAGTGCACACTGGAGTACACACACAAAATGAACACTTGTATGGTCCAACAAACAGAACAGAAATTCATTGCTCACTGGTTGTAGAATGGTTACGGCAAGAACAGAAGGACCTCGTCTCTCCCTCATCCTACCTCCTGCATAAAATGGTAACATCCCCAGTAATTAAATCTCCATGCAAAACCAGCCTATACTTGTCTTGTACCTTAATGATCAACTGCAATGACATTTACAGTTGCATACTTACACAGGGGAAGTAACATCACTGACTCAAGCCTACTTTAAATGGCATGAGCCCATTTACGATGCAGTTTATCCATGGACTCAGCGTGTACAAAAAGCGCTCGAGGTTCCTTTCCATTCTCCGGTGTTTAGCTCTAGGTAACTGTCAGTGCCTGCAGGGACACCGGCAGCCCCATGACTTCTCCAGCAGGCAGCTATAGTTATTTTTAGGTAGTCTGCACAGCTCCTTTCAACATCTCCTTTCTCTCTTCTTTTGGCAACGGTGGGGAAAAGAAAAAGCTATTTCAATTGAACTTGGACGTCTAGTCATGTTTTGGCAGATTTGGCAGAAATTAAGGATATAGAAGGAAATTTGACATTTGACTTGAAGTATAGGGATACCGTATAGCAGCTCCCTGTTAACGCAAGTCTTGGTAAAAATGTAGACTGAATTGTCATGTGTCTTGCATCTCTCTGAACTGATCTGTCATGAATGTGTAAGTGCCTGATCACCTAATACTTCCAGTTGGCATGTAAGAAATATTACCCAGTCCTGTTAGAGACCCTCATTTTATTTAGTCAAATACAGACGCAGACAAAGAGTGACAGATGGAGACACGCACCCAGACGGCAGAGTTGATCCTCCCAAAGGCAAATAGTCTGAACGGCATGGGAAATGGATGTATTTAAGGGGGCAGAAGAGACCTGCCCTGAAGCTACCTGACAGCAGTCAAATGAGTCCACAAGACAGAGAAAAGTCCTTGAGCAGCCAGCCTTGTTAAAGCTGAGGGATATGCTCTGCTAAAGTTAACGTGTAGAAGTAAGCAGTGAGCAGAAAATAGTGAATTTTTACCGTCACACAAGTAACCAAACACACACACAAGTCCTCTGCCAAGTTTTGCAGAATAACAAATGCTTACAGACAGTCATTCTGTCAAGTCCATTTTAGATTTTTCCAACTACACTGTGCAAATGTAAAATTGTTTTTGGGATTTATACGTTTATTTGTCATATTGTTTTTGCAGCTGTTAGTGCTGACATGGTGTTTATGTGGTGACCTGTCTCTGAACTCCAAATCTCCAGAGTGCCGCAAGATTCGCATCAAAGCTATTGGCTGTCAAAGTCTACTTAAATGCTTTTGGCATGTGCTGTAACAGACACATATAAAGACTACTGTAGTAAAATGACCCACCAATGTCCCTTACTACCGTATTCAGGCGTGTTCTACTACAAGGCATTTTGGCTCTGATGAAGCCTCCAGACAGACAGAATAGAGGAAACAGGTTCAAATGTTGTGCTGTGTGACATAGAGTGCATCAGCATAAATTAAATATTAGATTTTATTTAGGTTGAGTTTTTCATTGGAAACCTATTGATTAAGTTTGGCTCTAGATTTGGATTATATTTTCCCTGTCAGACGTAACATTTAGTTGCTAAATACCTTCTTGCAGTGTATTTTACTGCCTCCATTATGCTTTAAGACAATAAACCAATCAACCCTTTTTACTAACACTGCCGCTCTGTTAAGAGTTTCTAGTTAAAGCTGCAGCCACCACAAACTCCTTTCCTTATTCTCTGAACTCCCACTCCTCACAACAAGACAGCAACTTGAGGTTTACTTTTTGTAAATGTAGCCAATGCAGCAACTTGGAGCAATGCCATGTAAACCAACCAACAATTGGGATCGTCCCTTATTTAAATGGGGTCTGAACCCATTCCAATAAGGGACAGTGAACGTCCAAAGCTGTCAAAAGCTGCGCATTCTATTTATTTATTTATTATCCCTTTTATTATCCCCATGGAAAAATTCATTGTCGACATGTTTTTGATGATAGAAACCCTTCTGAGCACAGGGAGAACATGCAAACTCCACACAGAAAGACCCTGTCCCACCTTCTTGCCGTGAGGCACCATTATCAAAACCCTAAATGATGTCTTAAATGTTGCCTTGTTTTTTCACAGATTATTTTTATTATCTTTTACAGTTAAAACAAATTAATTCAAGCACTGCAACAAATGGCAAAAACACATAAGATTTTTGAGTTTCCAAAGAATATGTTTTTATTCAGGTTGGATACTTTCTCAGTGATTCATTATTTTTTCTCAGTTCTCAAAATCCATTTCAAGGTGTGATGCACTGCTGAGATGTATTGCCATATTTAGCTTGTGTTTTCTCCACGTTAATGTATTTTTCCCACTGTCAAGCGCTGAACAAAACTAAAGCCACAGGTTATTTCTTTTTTTTTTTTTTTTAACAAATTGCTAAGAGCAGAATATTGACCAAAAAATTTAAAGCACAGTTGAAGAGGTAGACCATTTGATTTTGCTGTATTGAGAAAGAACGGAAACATGAGTTTGGGACCACAGTCAGTGTCAAATCCATTTTACTTTCATTCATCTTTTGACTCAAAAGGCTTAGAATATCAACTGTTTTTAGTGTCCCACAACTGGACAACTTTTGCATTGTTCTTTACTTTGTTTGTCTTGACATTTACTCACATGCACTCCCTTACACCACGTATTTACTAAGACTGGGGAAGAAGAAATAAAATCAGGTAGTGGCGTGTTTCTAATCCAGTTTTCATTTACAGCTGAACATGGTTTCATGATTCTCCAAACCAGGATTGTCTAATGTTAGACAATAGCTACGTACATGTCTAAATAAAAAAAATATTTACAAAATACTGAGCAATTCATTCACTGCAGAGGCAATTTAGGGTCACCAATTTCTTTATTTGTGAACTTTGTGTGAACTATAACGCACTGCAATCCTGACGTTATCATTTTGTTTAATATTCACTGGCAAAGGAAATGCACACAAAAAGGCTTCATTTACATGCTGAACCATACTTTACCTCACAGTCCTTGTTTTCCCTTTACTTTAATGGTCTTTCTCTTCTTAATGACTCCCTGAAGAACTTTTCTATGAAAATATTTGCGCACACACACACACACACACACACACACACACCTACACACATTGGAGTCTTACTCTGACGCAGCCTGCATTGCTCTGTTACATTAAAAAGCCAATTTCTTTTTAATAGCAACAACAGCTGGAGCTGACAGGGCCTGTGTCTGCTGATGGAGCAAAGCACTGCCGAGTTGTCCTGTAGCTTAGGCCTGGCTGCGTGCCTCATTATTGCCAGAGGAGGGGTAAAAGGGATGGAGAAAGGATGTTTTCCTGCTCTTGTTAAATATCTCAGCAAAACGTGCCCAGGCGTGTCAAGTAAAAAAAAAAAAAAAAGAAGTTCTCTACGCTTGATGCGATCCCAGAGATTGTTGCTTTATCGTACTAATCATCTTTCATGTTCGTGTCTCCCCTCCTCCTCCTCTTTTAGTGCACCTGGTTGAGTCCCAGGAGATGGCTGAATCTACAGGAGTACCAGAGCAAGAAGCTGATGCAAGAGAGCGGTGTGGCTGTCCAGCGCTTCTATGTGGCCGACACTGCTTCTGAGGCACTGGATGCTGCAAAGAGACTAAGTAAGTAGAAAGGCTCCTACAATAAAAACTTTCATCTATCCATCTGTCAATATATCCCTAAATCTACTTATCAGTCATAATTTCTTTCCCCAGACATCTTCTAGTTCTTTTTCCCCAAAACTACAAATTTGCAAATTACAAACACTTTTAAAAAACTTTCAGTCAAGATACTGTATTTCATTATTGTATCATTGTATCAATCCAAATGCAGATATAAGGATTTTATCAAACTATTTTACACTGGATTGGTGACCTTCTTAAAAGACTAATTGCTGACAATGCAGTGAATAGACTCCTACTACTAATAGTGCTAATTAGGTAGTTTGGCTATGAACACTGGGATGTAATAGTTTTAGTTTAAAGCATACCCAAACACTGAATGCTACAGATCTCAAATGTGACCCTCATACAACCCTTTTGATTTTTAAAATCCAAAATGTGTACAGTTCTACACTTAATACAATCTTGAGACTTATCTAAAGCTTTCTTTTACTTAACTGAAAATTGACGCAGCAGTAATTCAGCAAATCGACATACTGATGACTGTGCTATATCCAGAATCTCGCTAGATATTTAGGTCTGATTAAGACAAAATTGCTGTAGGTGCAGCCTGGAGGCTTTTTGTTTCACTTCACTTTCTCTAGTTCCATTTAAACCCCCATGTCAATCCTTATACCTTCCTTCTTCTGTCACCTGTCGAGTATTATTCTTACATCTCTATCCACATAGTCTTTATATGAGAACTATGTCTTACTGCATGGGCATCTATTCTCATATGCACTAGATATGAAGTACTATTATTAAAGATAATTCCATTGTTCGGTTTTTGGAGTGTGAAAACATGAAGAAAGATTTGCATTGCTTTCCTTCAAAATGCATACATTTTCAAGTTATTGGAGCGTGGTATGTACAGTGCCTTGCGAAAGTATTCGGCCCCCTTGAACTTTGCGACCTTTTGCCACATTTCAGGCTTCAAACATAAAGATATGAAACTGTAATTTTTTGTGAAGAATTCAACAAGTGGGACACAATCATGAAGTGGAACAAAATTTATTGGATATTTCAAACTTTTTTAACAAACAAAAAAACTGAAAAATTGGGCGTGCAAAATTATTCAGCCCCTTTACTTTCAGTGCAGCAAACTCTCTCCAGAAGTTCAGTGAGGATCTCTGAATGATCCAATGTTGACCTAAATGACTAATGATGATAAATGGAATCCACCTGTTTGTAATCAAGTCTCCGTATAAATGCACCTGCACTGTGATAGTCTCAGAGGTCCGTTTAAAGCGCAGAGAGGATCATGAAGAACAAGGAACACACCAGGCAGGTCCGAGATACTGTTGTGGAGAAGTTTAAAGCCGGATTTGGATACAAAAAGATTTCCCAAGCTTTAAACATCCCAAAGAGCACTGTCCAAGCTACTGATATTATTGAAATGGAAGCTCATACAAGGAGAAGACTGATCAGAGATGCAGCCAAGAGGCCCATGATCACTCTGGATGAACTGCTGAGATCTACAGCTGAGGTGGGAGACTCTGTCCATAGGACAACAATCAGTCATATAATGCACAAATCTGGCCTTTATGGAAGAGTGGCAAGAAGAAAGCCGTTTCTTAAAGATATCCATAAAAGTGTGTTGTTTAAAGTTTGCCACAAGCCACCTGGGAGACACACCAAACATGTGGAAGAAGGTGCTCTGGTCAGATGAAACGTCAAGCATCATGGTTTGGGCCTGCTTTTCTTCAGCAGGGACAGAAAAGATGGTTAAAATTGATGGGAAGATGGATGGAAAACCTGATGGAGTCTGCAAAAGACCTGAGAATGAGACAATTTGTCTTCCAACAAGACAATGATCCAAAACATATAGCAAAATCTACAATGTAATGGTTCACAAATAAACATATCCAGGTGTTAGAATGACCAAGTCAAAGTCCAGACCTGAATCCAATCAAGAATCTGTGGAAAGAACTGAAAACTGCTGTTCACTAATGCTCTCCATCCAACCTCACTGAGCTCGAGCTGTTTTGCAAGGAGGAATGGGCAAAGATTTCAGTCTCTCGATGTGCAAAACTGATAGAGACATACCCCAAGTGACTTACAGCTGTAATCGCAGCAAAAGGTGGCGCTACAAAGTATTAAGTTAAAGGGGCTGAATAATTTTGCATGCCCAATTTTTCAGTTTTTTATTTGTTAAAAATGTTTGAAATATCCAATAAATTTCGTTCCACTTCAAGATTGTGTCCCACTTGTTGTTGATTCTTCACAAAAAATTACAGTTTCATATCTTAATGTCTGAAGCCTGAAATGTGGCAAGAGGTCGCAAAGTTCAAGGGGGCCGAATACTTTCGGAAGACACTGTATGTAATGGAGAGTGTGATGTCTCTGTCTGAATTCAACTTTTATGAATTGAGTGTACTATAAATCTACACATAGATAATTTCCTCATTACATTACTGTGAATAATTTAAAAAGAATTGCTCTATTCTGTCTACAATAATTTGCTGCAATTACTGTATAATTGTGCTTCCGTAGTGTGACACCTTAATGGTATTATTTATGCTGCATGGTGCTTTAGTTCTGTTGCAGTACGAGCAAATGGCTGTGGCTAATCAGGGCTGAAGTTTATCATGTTTAATCGCATCTTTATGCTGTTTTTCTTATGCATGGAAGCCTGTGTTTTCCGAGCTTAGCAGTGTTGCCGGTTCTGTTTTTCATCTTTGCAGTCAACCGAAGTAATTTGTTTCACAGGCTCTCATTTTCAGTTTCTCACACATTGGATGTTTGCATCTTTTTGTCTTTAGTTTGTAGCAAGTGGTTGAAACTCCCAAATATGTTGTAGTTGCTTGAGCAAATATGATGCAAGGCACATTTTGTGTTCACCCTTGTCTTCATTCCGCCGCTATCTTAGCTGTTCCAACTTCTTCCCACGCACCTAACCAGCGTCATAGACCAGGCATATTTTCACCCTTTACTTTATATTTTATTCAGTGTTTTCACAGCTGCAGCAGAGGCTTTCTGATAGAGCATCCAGGTTGGTTGTCAGCCAGTGAGGTGCCAGTCTGGCGGCTGCCTTTGGGCTCAGCGCCTGGGGCTCTGCTTTCTGTGGTTTTCCTGCTTACAATGAAGACAATATATTTTTATGACAGCATGGGCAGTAATGGACAACCTCGAAATACACCTGTTGGGAGGATAAAACATCTATGCCAGGCTACAGCTTAATATATGTACAGTATTGTTCAAAATAATAGGAGTACAATGTGGCTAACCAGAATAATCCAGGTTTTTAGTATTTTTTTTTTTTTTTGCTAAGTGGCAAACAAGTTACCAGTAGGTGCAGTAGATTCTCAGAAAATATCTTAAACAACCATTTTCGTCAAGCTTTAAAATGCATGTTCAACAAGTTCTGTTGGCTTCGTCCTTAAATAGGGGCCACCGGATTCACATCTGTTTTTTCACAAAATTAATGACCTCAGTGATTGAATGCCACATTGCTATTTTTTTTTAACACACCCCTTTCAACTAATTGCCCAATTGCACAGCCTTAAGAGCGTGCATATCATGAATGCTGGGTCTTGTTTGTTTTCTGAGAATCTACTGCACCTACTGGTAACTCGAATGCCACTTAGCAATAAAAAATATACTAAAAACCTGGATTATTCTGCTTAGTCACACTGTACTGCTATTATTTTGAACAGTACTGTATACCGCTGACAATAAGTGAAATTGTTTATTATTTCAGGGTATATTTGGATTATACCGCTAAACTTTTGAGCAGTACCCAACTAAAATCTTGACTCGAGGATAATTTATCATTGGTTCATGATTGGATTGTACTACAGTTCACATGTTACAGTAGCTTTGAAAGAGCCTGGGTTTAATTATGAGCGTTTTTTTTTTATCACCTTTTGTTCACCTGCTCATTCTTTTGTGTTCATAAATCACACATGGACTGTTTCCTTTCACCAATTTTCAGAGTCAATCTACTGTGTACTATGCAGAAATTTCAGACAGATGTAAAGACTTTCACAATAATATGACATTCACATTTCAAAAATGTAATGTTTGTAAGTTGTGACCACTCTCTGCCTTTAATTAATACAGCATCAAGTGTACACTGGAAACGTTAATCCCAGACAGACTCCATAATGTTGAGATTACAGCTCATTTTTCCTAATGACATTCACTTTATGGCTAAATTTTTAGTTTAATTTCCGTAGCTGTATACCTAATTAGTCAACAGATCTCCAAATTGCAGTTTACTTTGCTTGTTGTTTAGTTTGTTATGCGTGCAGTTTATCTGGGAATTCCTTTCCTATGACAAGAAGTAATTAGCCTTATGTCAAAGGTCATAACAGCCTAAGTACTTCAGTTGTTCTCTCCATCTAGAGGTGCAAACTGAAACTTATTTTCAAATCATTTGCATTTTTGCCTTAATATCAGGACATTGCTTTACAGTTTTTAGAATAATGTGAATGCAAATGCTGCATTCACTGTAACCTTATTAGTTCTGTAGCCTTTATTTCATGTTATGAGGTATGTGAGTGGTGGGTCTATTGCTGCTGTCCAAGACTGGGGCAAATGGATTTCTGCTTGGCACTGATATCCCGCTGTGGGCCCTTAGTTGCTTTCATACACAATAGAATAAAGCACTCAAGCGTGGAATTACAGGCGCCGATGAGTGACATGCGTTGGGCACATGCACATCAACTGGTATTGTCCTCTCCGCTACACTCACTTAACCATGAAGTGGTTAAGTTGGCAGTTCATTTGCAGCTACGCTAGAAGCTCCTCTCACATCGCAAATGTTTCAACTCTGCTTAAGTAAGCACAGATTGATTTGGTCAATTACAGTTGAGGACAGAATCAAAATCTGCACCAAGATAAATAAATAATTAAAATGTGATACAGACCATTGATTCCTGTTAAAATGACAACTGTTTTAGTTAGCCCATTAGCAGATAGGTGACTCACATCCAGCTAATGGATTGTGGAAAGTACAGTTTGATTTCTTTGGCCCCATACTGTGTGAACTGCATGGGGAATTAGCTGAAGTCCAAAGTTTTCAAATACTTTATCCACTTGGACTTTGGAGAACTAAAACTGCTGCCTGTGCCTGCCCCAAATTAATGACCCTGAGACATTTGTGTTCCTCTAAAAGAAAACTTGCTTAAATCCTTAGCCTATAGTTTAAGTCTTTGTCATAATATAAAAAAATGCTTGATGACTGACTATGCATGTATTTTTAGATCTTAATACTAATAGTCTACTTTGGAGGGATGTGAAATGCCTTGTGTGTGTGTGTGTGTGTGTGTGTTACTGTTTTCCAATTGGACCTCTGATAAGCTTTTATCGGACATTCCATGTTCCACTGTCTTTCTGTTGATGCCATTGATTATACAGCAGATATTGACGTAAAACAGGACAATATGTGATTAAAGGTAAAGGTCTTATTCATTTCCTGGAGACACTAAATATTTTTAATAATTCATCCTGTTGTTAATATGACCGTTACTCACTAAACTATGTTGTGTGAGAATGTTTGGTGGTGGTCGGCGAGAATGGAGGCGCAAAATGGCTGCCACGTCTCTGTCAGTCTGCCCCAGGGCAGCTGTGGCTACAACCATAGCTTACCACCACCAGTGTATGATTGTGGAGTGAATGAATAATGGTCGGCCTGTAAGCACTTTGAGTCTCTTGGGAGAAAAGCGCAATATAAATCTAATCCATTATTATTATTAGTGCTGTGACTTGCATACATTTTAGTATAATAATTTTTCAAGTCACAGTACTGGTCCATCTTTCTGTTTACTGTTTCTCACTGACTGTGTGGGAAGTAAGATAGTGTTCTTCAGACTCTTTTCCCCATATATATATATATATATATATATATATATATATATATATATATATATATATATATATATATATATATATATATATATATATATATATATATATATATATATTTTCTTTATTTTATTTTATTTTTTATTAAAATTTTTTCAACAAACGAATAAACAAAATTAGGCACAGGTCCAAGGAGATTAAAACAGCGCTGCCTAGCAACGAGACCACAGCAGCGCCAGTGAAGCGAAGGTAGGGGCCAAGATCTTCACAAACTGTCCAATGGTGGAATGGAGCAGACCGGTCAAGTATTCGAAGAAAAAAAGCTCCATGACAAGTTTGTGCCAGTTTGATTTGGAGGGAGGTTTGCCACTAATCCAAAATAGAAAGATGTTCTTTCGGGCTGCAAAAAGATCCAAGCCCCTGATCAGGCTGCGTCCCGGTGAGTTCCCAGTGTTCTTATTCTAAAACCCTGCTTTCTCTTTTTTCAAGATAAATTTTTATTCTTTCTCTGCTTCAATCAATACGTGTATACATTTATTTAGCTATGTGCGGCTGGCTGTAGCTAACCAGTCCTTTTGTGCTTCCATAAAGCCATGGTTGTAAAAAAAAAAATGAGGAAAAATAATAATCAATGTTGTAGATTAGTCATTTGTTAGTAATGTTTCAGGATACAAGCCCAAATTATTTAGAGAATATTTTAAATTATTTATTTTACATATTTTTTAAATAAAATTAATTATTTAATAATCAACAATTTAGCATTTAGCAATTTGAAACAATTGGTTTTTCTTTTTTACCTACCTTGTCTTTATAGATACAGGGTGAACTGCCTTTTCTTCACTTTAAGTCAAGTCAAAGTCAGCTTTATTGTCAATTCTACTATATATACAGTACATACAGAGATTTGAAATTCTGTGACTCTCTAACCCTAGGTGCCTACAATTAACAACAACAACAAATTAACAGTAACACAACAGATGAGTACGTGAATTATGAGATAAGGTGCGAAAAGAAATAGTGCAAACAATAGTGATAATAATAATAATAATAATAATAATAATGCAATTACGGATAAGGTTATAAATTATAGGAGTGAATGCAAGAGAAGCAGCATAATGAGGTAGATAAAAATGGAGGAGAACTAATGAGGGAGGGTGATCAAGAGATCAGGTGTGGGGAAAAGGAGAGGGGGCAGAGACGGAGGGAGTTCAGTGTCCTGACAGCTTGGGGTATGAAGCTGTCCTTAAGTCTATTGGTCCTTGCCTGGAGACTGCGTAGTCTCTTCCTGACGGCAGCAGACTGAAAAGGCTGTGCGATGGGTGGGTGGGGTCGCCGCAATGACGAGGGCTTTCCGGGTGAGGCGGGTGTTGTAAATGTCCTGGAGGGGGAAGAGACACCAACAATCTTCGCAGCTGCTCTCACTATGCGTTGAAGCGCTTTCCGGCAGGATGCGTTGCAGGCGCCATACCACACAGTGATGCAGCTGGTCAGAATGCTCAATGGTGCCCCTGTAGAAGGTGCACATGATGGGGCTGGGGTACCGGCTCTTCTCAGCTTACGGAGGAAGTAGAGTCGCTGCTGTGATTTCTTGGTCAGTGCTGTGGTGTTGGCGGTCCAGGAGAGGTCTTCCGTGATGTGCACCCCCAGAAATTTGGTGCTCCTCACCCTTTCCACGGTCACACCATTGATGGTCAGAGGAGCATGCTGGGTGTGCATTCTCCTAAAGTCGACAACAATCTCCTTCGTCTTCTCCACGTTCAGAGAGAGATTATTGTCGCCGCACCACCTGGTCAGGCGGCTCACCTCGCTCCTGAAGTTTGTCTCATCATTGTTGCTGATGAGACCAACTACAGTCGTGTCATCCGCAAACTTGATGATTAGATTGCTGGTGTGTATGGGTGTACAGTCATATGTTTAAGCATATTTATAAACAGATGCTTTTTCACCAGGTGTGGTAGCCATCACACGCTTACATTTCTTAATGAATATAGATTTGCTGTTTGCCTTCCAAACAGATAGGGACAGCCATACACAAGCACACCAATATGTTCACACAGTACAATACCTAACTTTGCAACAGGAGAAGAGAATATTATTATACAGCCCACTTTGTGTGTTGCCACCCTCTTGACAGATGCATCTGTTGAGCAAATCTTGATGGATTTTCAGCCTGAATTCTAAATAAAATCGTATTTTGCCTTTCCTTTCTCAATGCGAGGGACTTTCATGTCTATCATGCTCCTGCCTTACACCAGCAATCACTCATTCACAAAGAAGTAATGGAATAAAACATTGCTTTGGATTCTTCTTTTGCCACATGTTGAGGCCTTGTGACAAATGACAACCACATACACGGCTGTGTACATCACATGGACCATGTCTGGAAAGTGTTGTCCTCTTCATCGAGCCATCTGTCTTTCCATTACAACACATCCAACTCATTGCGTATTCCCCTTTTTGTAAGGGGAATACGCAACAAAGTACTCTTGTTACTGTACTTAACTTACTGTACGTAGGTTTTTCAGGTATTTGTACTTTACTTGATTAATTTATCTGGTAACTTCTACTCCCTACTTTTGAACACCAATATCTGTACTTTCTACTCCTTTTATTGTCAAAACAGCCTTGTTCCTTTACAACCTTTGCGGAAGACAACATGACGTGAAAGACGTAACTAACAAGAAAGGTAACTAACAAGAAAGGTAACGTCAAGCGCGATAATAGAAAAGGCGTCTATCCAGTGTGGGGTGTTCAGCAGCGATATGGGTGAAGAAAGAAAGACATTAGCCATCCATAGACATATTTAAAAAAACTGTTCAAGGTTGTCCATTTACAACGTGGTCAATGCTATGGGAGGAGATGGTTTTGAGAGCTAACGCTAGCTAGCTCTCTCTTACAGAGAGTCCCGAAGGCTAGTAACCTCCATTGTGTTAAAGTAGTAGTTAAGTATAAACTTCCCACGAAGACAACATTAACATTCTAGGTCTTACATTTAATTGCACCATAAACTGTAAATGTTTGTGGAGTTATTACAAATGTATTTACATTGACAGCAAAAATTCTTACTTTTACTTGAGTAAAGAAGTTGAATCAGTACTTCTACATTTACCAGAGTCGTTTTTAAAGCAGGTATCCGTATTTCTACTTACTGTAAGTACACCATATGAATACTTTTACCACCTCTCGGGATGAAAACCTATTTTCTTAATTACACAGATGAACTAGAAACATGGCTGTACTTGACGTAGCCTGGTAGCTGAGGAGATGGTAGGTAGGGTGTTTGACCAAGCACTGTCATTGTCATGTCGGCACTGACCAATCAGTTAGAGCATAGGACATGGATTGAAACATTGTCAATCCATGATGAAACATTTAACTAGACAATTACTAGTTGGTGCAAACATTTCCTTCATGCTGCTACTGGACTCTATCTAACTTATCTTTTATCTAATTTTCATCAAGCTCTACCCATCTGCTCATTTCTGTCTTGTTCCAGTTTTAAGTTTCAATTTCTTTTTCTTTACTTCATTGTGCAGCCTGCTGGAATGACAATTAACTGAGGTAGAATATAATTTTAATTTATTTTCTGGCTATGAATATTCACTCTAAACTGCACTTTTTTGCACGGCTGTCAAATCTCATGTGTCCTTATTAGAGGAGTAGTTAGTTTGATATGTCGGCTCGCTGCATAATATGGTGCTACCTTGACATTAGCCAGTTCTTTGATGCAGCAGATGAATGTGTGTGTGTGTGTGTGTGTCTGTGTCTGTGTGCGAGTGCAGGTTTGCATATTTAGATTTTTTGTGGAGGTGTACTTGAAGAGGGAATGAAATTTATAGTGTCTACTCATCTGCCAAGCACATCTTTTTTCTGCTTCTGTCTTCTGCCTTGTTGATGTGCTAGAAGGCATTTGGTTAATCAGTATGTAGGTTGAGATGTATTTTTTTTTTTTTTTTTGACTGGTCAATTTCAGTTCTGACTTTTGAGGATCTCTTCAGGTGATGTGTCATTGAAGGCATAGCTCAAGGCCATTGACTGTATTTTATCTCCTCATTTAGCCTTCAACACATGCCTCAGGCCTGTGATCTGGAAATTGTGACAAATTATAATCTAAGCTGCTCTCTAGGTTTTGTAAACGTCTTCTTGGTGTGAGAATGGAGAGGTTGTGGGTTGAGGGCAGTAAGTGAACACAGTAATATGCCATAAATGACAGTATTGTACAAATGTAAATTTAATCATTTTTGTTTTGTTCAACATTTGACTATTCATTTGTTCATTTTTTTTCCTCTACAATTTTTTAGAATATTTGTTTCTACCTCTTTAGCTTAATTGAACATAATCCTTAAAAAAAAAAAAAGAAAATTTATACTGCTGACCAAAAAGGGAAGTCAAAGCACTGGAATAATGAGTAATTAAGCAGTGTGTTTAAAATGCTGGTTCCAATCAAAATTAGTGTGTGTTGGTGTGTGTTTAATACTAATCTACTTTTTAAATTTTAGAACCAGAAAGCACTCACTAACTTGTGCTGTGAAGTAGACATTTAAACTGTGATACAACTTTACAACTATGTAATGTATTGACTAGCTATATCGAGTTAGTTACACCTTCAATTGGGCCTAGGGTCATCAATAGTACAACATATGCCTCTCTACAAAGTCGTCGTACAGCCGAGCGTGTCCCATCTGTCACTGACATGGCTCCTCCAACCGTGGGCATCACCAGAAGCTACTCTCAGGAGTTCCTGCTTGAGTGATTGCATCATGCTTGAATTCTTATTCACACTTTTCTCTTCCATGTAACTCTTCAGCTACCGCTCTGCACACTGAGGTTTTTCATGTGCGCAGTCCACTGCTTGACTGATTTTTAAATGTTTGCTGCAGAACATAATATAGTCTAATAGACCCTTTCTAAAGCTTTTTTCATGGAATATAATGTTTTTTCTTGCATATTTGATTTAAGGACTATAAAAGTTACAGTCTATGTCATCTATAGATTGAATTGAAAATCACTTGTATTAGTCAGTTTCTCTTGTGCTGCCTCGGTATCAACCTTGGCCTTGTTGTGGGCTCTGTATACTGCCTTTTATACTTTAGTTTAAAGTTGTGTGACAGTAAAAGTTTATTTTAAATAAAATAACGGCATTGTTAGCAAGTATTATAAAAAAAATACATTAATAGATTTTTTTAAGGAAAGTCACATCAATCAAAGTGTTCTGGACTCCTAGGGCATGCCTCCTTATGAGCTGGGGATAGACAAATATTTCCCTGTCAAACACTGATAAAACATAACATGGCATACCTCTTCTCGTTGTGCATCCACTCCCTGTGCACTCACACTGTCCCCACTGGAGCTGCCTCCTGCTCGTCAACACTTCAAGAGCCTTTTAAGACCACTTTCATCTCCTCTCCCACCTCCCCAACCCTCCGCCCCAGAAAATGAGGCAGGATCTCTGGTGAAAAGCGCTGACAGTCACAGTAAACGCTGAGAACAGTTGGCTCAACTGTGGGCCCCTTTCACTTCTGGCTTTGTCTGAAGTGGTGAGAGATTAGGTGTCCCTCCTTTGAGCTTTGTTTGTTTCTGTGCATATACACCAGCTGGAGTCTGTCATGTGCTTTCTTAGTAGCCACTGTCCACTAATATGGCTACTGAACTTCAAAAAGACTGAATCTAGCTCTTAGCCTTAAATAAAAGGTTAAAGCAAAGTCATCTTTGCTTTAACATTTTCTTCAAGATGGCCTGGATGACTGAGAACCTTCAGACTCTTAGCCTTAACCAGTAAACAAAGCTCTGAAAGATGACCACCATGTTTAGAATAGTTGCTAGTACTTTGCTTCCAGGTTTATATGCCCACTCTGGTTCATCCGTATTGGCAACATGGCCTTCAGACAATTCATTCTTCTAACAGAGAACAGATATATGTAGTGATATATTGGCAAACTATCAAACTCAAATACAGAAAACCTAACATCTTTGAACATGTGCTCTCGAAAGGAAGTGTTCACCTCTTTAGTAAGCGCCACAAATACTGTCCACTTGTAAAATTAACAGCCTCATTTCACAGAACACCAACCTCTGCTTGCCATTGAATTGTTTTTAAAACCTTTGTTATTATTATGACTTTGATTAGGTCAGCGCACGCCTGAAAATTGAATGCACTTGACAAATTTACAAACACCAACCCATTGTGGTCGTAGATATGTGTTGGGGTATGAAACAAATATGATTCTAATAACACCTACGTAAATTGCTCTGGGTTCATTTACATAGTATATTAAGTTATAATTGGGAGTCTAACAGTATTGTTGTTTTGGCTGCGTGCCACACTCTAACCTCTACAATCACTTCTGTTTATTCATCCATCCATAGTGTTCTTGCATGTTTATTTTATTATATTGTTCCTATTACCTTTTGTACCAGTCCTTCTCATTGGGCTAATGCTTTTATTTTCTACAGCTACTGCAGTCTTGGTTGTGCTTTACTTGTTGAATGTAGCTGTCTAAAGAACTGCGCTCTGGTCTCGTGTAGAGATCTGTGTTGTTTTCTTGGGCAAAAAGACATGGCCTCTCCTCCAGGCTTTATTGTTAAATATATTGAGTTTATTCAGATCATTTTGTTCAACTTAGTGATATTCACATACATATTACATATTCAATGACATTTCAATAATAATCCTCAATACCTTCATGTATAATATCTAGCCTTGCAGCAATAATACTGAGACTCACAAACGATTAAAATGACAAAAGATATGCTTTTGTCATTTTAATCGTTTGTGAGTTGGTTGCTGCAGGTATCTTTGCCTCAGCATTTTGCTCTCTGTGAGGGTTTTTGCTGATGGACCAAATTATCCCTTACCCAAGCCTTTTGTGGGACTGGTCTTTCACACAGAAAAAAGACAGATGTTATGTCTCGTCTGTCTGCCAAGATAACACAGAGCAAATACTGTGGTGAGATTGGGAGAAACTGTCAGATTTATTAATACAGACACTGTGGCTCACTGACGGAGAAAAGAGACAAATTAGAGTTCTTATGGAATTAGATTATTCTCAGATCTGGGTATTTATTTTCCTAATTCTTCACCTATTCCATTAAAAAACAATTTATAAAAGTTATCACATATTTAAATTAAGACCTAATGATTCTGAGTTTTAAATTTTGAAATGTAGCCTTGTATGAAATGTAAAGTTGCATCTCAATTGTTAAGTATAGTGTGACAAATAAATTATGATGCTTGGTACGTTTGTCTGAATAATTCGGTGATTTAGAAAATTTGTAGGATTTATAATGTAGAGAAAATGCATTCACACACAATTGGGAAAAATGGAAAAACAAGACATTTGTACCCACAAAAACAGAACTAAGTGTCAGGCCTCTCATGGTCTACCACTTTCCACTCATGTCACATGACTTTTAGCTCCTTTGTTTTCAAAGAAAAAGGCATGCATCTGAAATTGTCTTAACAGCTGTAAATAGGCTTTTCAAGCTAAGGTGCCTGTCCCTCAAAGAGCTGATTTCTGTAAGCTGCTTAGTGTTTCCACCTTCTCATTACGCACCCTAACCTATTTATGTTTTGGATAAAACATGGAATTATAGCACAGGCCTCTGCATCGCATTAGGACGGTATGATACTTATGTGCCAATAGTTTACAACAAACCTATTATTATTTTATTTTTTTAGGGTTCTTTGCATAGGTCCGAGCTGGTGAAAGTGTATTAGTGGGGAAATTTTAAAAACGGTGCTCTGCCTTGTTAGCTTAGTCGTACATCAACCTTCAGAGTTTTATTATGCATGAGTAGAAACGACATTACATGCCCCCTGTCCACTTCACGATTAGCCTTTCATGTTGGTGGCTTTCACAATAATTCAGTCTATTCATTACAACTAATTAATAATTTTCATCATATGCTGAATATTATTAATTAGTTGTAATGCAACCAATTGTTAAAAGCTTGTTAATTTCGGCCTTAAAACCTTGTAATTAGGCATGGGACGCTAACTGGTTTCAATTTATACCATGGTTTAAAGATGTCACAATAATAACAATATTAAAATCACTAATACTGTTAAAACCAGAGCTGAAGATGCCAAAAAGAAATATTTACAAAACGGCTCTTCATCCATCAATAGAATATTGAATCAAACATATTCAATAAATTGATGTGGCCAAATGAATAGGTCCGTAACATTAATTCAACCTGTGGAAATGTGAGTTTAAAGTCCTGACTCATTTGGAAGAATGATGTTTGTATTTGATTCTTACAGTAAGCACAATATTTGACAATGTCACATTCACCTGGATTTCCTCAAGGTTATTATACTGCCAGAATTTTAAATCATCTCGTCCCTACTTTTAATGCATACTCTATTTTTTTCTATCACTAACTACCAACAATAAATACAACACAATACACAAGATGACTCTGGCCAAGTACATATGTATAAACAAAAAAATTATAAATATAATACACGATTTAAAACATATCCTTCTCAGTGTTTTGAAGTCTAAAATATTTTTATATGTATTTTTTTTTACCAAATATCTTTACATCTAGCCTTAAAATATGTCTGTTTATGTCTCAGGAAATGTATTTTAATACTGAAGCAGAAGAATGGACATTGTTTAACAGCCATCAGTCCATAAGAGCATTGTTATAGCATTACCCCTCTGGTTGTATGGTGAGGGAAAACTGTGGTCCAAAGGTTTGAGCTTCACCTCTCTGTCTCTGAGAGGGGACCAGGGCCACCTCAAGATGTCATTAATGGTGTGGTGTGTGACTGAATGCCAGGTGGACGATGCTCTAATGAGGCCCGAGCTGTCACACAAGCACTGACTGGAGGAGGTGTCACGCAGAGGTGCCAGTGTCGCTCTGGGACGACCGCATTCTCCTTCAATAAGTGGCATCGAAATCGCATCATTAGACAGCAACGTAGCAGCAGTGGGCTTAACCAGACAAGATGGAGAGATGGTGATCATACTTTTAGTTGATGTAGAAATGGGTTACTTTTCATTTGTGTGTGTGTGTATTTTTTTTTTTATTATTTATTTTAAACCTATTTGTCCCTTGTTATGCAGGTTCTAGTATTTGGTCTTGACATATCCGTGGCCAGAGTATTATGCAATGCATTGTTTTATCAATGTTTGTTGACTTTTCAAACTCAACTGAACAGGCCATGCACATTTAGACATGGCAAAACCATTATATGTCAAAGTTGACAGAAAGTGTGTGCTTTATCTTCCTGTTTGCCTTTGGTTCACTTGCCTTTACTTCACTGAATGGAAAGCCGTTTTCTGTCTGACTTTTTCAAGGTCTGCTCAAATCAGAAAAAGGTAATGTTTATGGAAAGCTGTGCAAGATAATGTGAGCCTCAGAGCTATTGTTGAAAGGAACCGCTCACAAAACATTACATTTGCAAGCGCAATGTGTCATTAACAAAAAGGCCGTATGAATTTAAGACTAATCAGACTTTCAGTTTAAAAAAAAAAGTTTAGCAGATGCTTAGAAATATTTTGTTCATCATTAAAGCACTGACTTGCATACACAACGCCTATTTCCTATGTTCCCAATACAAGTGAGCTATGTCAAATGCTAGAGGTCTTCTAGTTATTTTGCAATCAATATTTGGCTCAAGAAACACTGTCTCTTATTTGAAACACATTTTCTTAGTAGTATTAGTAGTATTTTTATGCTTTTGTGGTTTTACTTTTTGTTTAACAAAAATCAGTTGCTATCTTGAGACACCCACCTATCATATCTCAAGAAAGAGATGAAATAAGTTGTCTGTCAGTCTATCTGGTAATTTCCATAACATGATGTGGTAGAAAAGTAAATGCAAAGATGACTGCTCTTGGCTTGCTTTAAATGATTTTCCTCAATCCGATTCAGTATCTTGTTGGTGCTTTACTTGTACTATATACTTGTCCACAACAACTTTTAGGGTCCTTTTTATCTGCAGTTTAAAGAGCATTTATCTGCATTTGTTTATCACTCTTGGAGGTCATTGATCATTTGTGCTTTGTTGTTTTTTTTCCCCTCACCAAAGTTTGGTTAGTCTTCTCCCTTTAGCCACTGTGTTACTTTTATTACAGCACACATGTTCGCTGGGGAGGCCGGCCTGATCTTTTACTCGTGCCGATAGCCACATCTTTCTCTCTCGCTCTCTCTCTCTGGCACACTGCCTACATACCCTTACCAGCCAGCATCCCCCTCATGGCAGATCCTCAAAGTCTTAATTAAATACCAGAGCCTTGCTAACGCCGCTGCTAGCCACCCATGGATTAATAGAAATGGAGGATGGAGAGGAAAAGTAATAGGCCTTCTGTAAGTGCACAGAAAGAAAGATAGTCAGAGAGGAGTGATTTGCACTCATTACTAAAAAATGAGCAAGGTCTGAGGATGATGACCACATTACAGCAATTGCATATTATGTGATTGGAGATGTGGTGTGATGTTAAACTCTGTGCTTTGGTCCCCAAGATGCAGAAAATAAATGGAGATGAAAATCTGCATTTTCTTAGTGGCACGTGTACTACCTGATGCTAATAGAAATGGAAAAGTGATAATGTAACATCATTTTTAGTTCAGATTGATGAGAGACGAGGGAAACGGCGTACAATTTAGAATGAATGGTCAGGTTTTAATTCTTGCAAGAATGAAGCAAATAACACACGTTTAGACAATTGCACAGGATACTGTTTGCTGGCAAAGGTAAACAATACATGAGGTTTCATAACTTACATAAATCGTACATAAAGTGTTAGGAGGCTTATGTTCAGCCCTTTCCATGACAAGTTCCCAGGTGCAGAATGTAGGTGGTTATGTCTATGTCTATGTTTGGATTAGCCTGAAGGACATACATAAGAAATGTATAATTCCCATAACAATAGTCCTCCGCTCAAGAACACTTCTCACTTACTTTTGGAATTTTAATTATAATTTAGCTAAGAATAGAGTATTTCACACTAGTCTTTGCTGAAGTCATGTTGCACAAATAGGTCATTCACACATTTAGTTTGGCAGTGTGAGAGTTTGCAGTTTATCTCGTCAATAGCTGAAGAGGGGGTTGCTTGGAGAGAGGATGGTCACAGGAAAAATATAGGAACTAAGGCTATGTCCACACGAAGCCAGTGCATCCCCTATCCGATCTTGAGACGGCGTCGTCTCAGGAAATATCTACGATAAGCGAAACCACTGAGACCGGCTGAAAACGATGTAGTATATATGCCCGACCAGTATGGGGCGCTGTAATTCTGCCACAGATATACACTATACACGGAGAAGAAGACTTTGAGCATGCGCATAACCTTGCGCGCTGCAGAAGAAGACGAAGACCTTAATATTTATTTTCTAATAAAAACAAGTTCTCAAATTGTTGCAGTAATTTATTTAGAGTGTAGTAATTGGTGCCCTCATGTTTGTTGTTTGCTCTTCAATATACGGACTGAGTTCTGAGTGCTTTGGACATGCGGAAATTCTCTCTCCATTCATTTTCTCCAGGTTGCTCTCCTGGTTCTCTTTCGCGGTGGATCTAAGAGCATGTGGCGTATGGTGTTGTCCATTATCGCTTGTTGCTCACCACAACTGCATAGAAGCAATAGATTTTGCTGTAATAAAGCTAGTAGGCTTAGTAGCTTCTGCAGCACGAACTCAATCATGTAGTCCGCCATTATTGTTGTTGCTGTTACGTGTGACGAGGCCGACACGTGATGCGATGACATCATCGTTTTCACAAAATATACGGATTGGCTGTACACACGACACCGCAAGGCTGAAGGTTTCAGGTTTTTTTCCACTTTAGAACCAGGGTTCAAATAATAGCGGATTCAGTCTCCCAAAACGCCGGTTCCGTGTGGACGAAACGCCAATACGATACAAAATGTATATGGATACAGTGATTCGCGTCTCCGTGTGGACAGCCTCTAAGGCTACGTCCACACAAAGCCAGTGCATCCCCTATCCGATCTTTTTTTTCCCCCGTTCTAAAAAAAAAATCCGTAAACACGGCGTCGTCCCAAGAAATATCTGCGTACGCACAAAACCACTGAAACCGACTGAAAACGATGTAGTATATATGCCAGACCAGTATAGGGCGCTGTAATTCTGCCACAGATATACACTATACACGGAGAAGAAGACTTTGAGCATGCGCATCATGATGCGCATCATGATGCGCATAACCTTGCGCGCTGCAGAAGAAGACGAAGACCTAAATATTTATTTGAGGTGGATCTAAGAGCATGTGGCGTATGGTGTTGTCCATTATCGCTTGTTGCTCACCACAATTGCATAGAAGCAATAGATTTTGCTTTAATAAAGCTAGTAGGCTTAGTAGCTTCTGCAGCACGAACTCAATCACGTAGTCCGCCATTATTGTTGTTGCTGTTACGTGTGACGAGGCCGACACGTGATGCGATGACATCATCGTTTTACAAAATATACGGATTGGCTGTACACACGAAAGCGCAAGGGTGTCGTTTTCAGATTTATCCACTTTAGAACCCGGTTTCAAAAAATAGCGGATTCAGTCTCCCAAAACGCCGGATCCGTGTGGACGAAACGCCAATACGATAAAAAATGTATACGTATAAAGTGATTCGCGTCTCCGTGTGGACGGCCCCTAAAACATTTTCTGATGACATTACAAAAGACTGTAGGCTAATGATTTATTTAAAATGGCATACATTTAAAAACTGCAGTGCTAGAGATGTTCCAGGTTTGTGGTGGGGCAGTAGGTCTATGGCCTGCTCCAACTCGGTGCATGACACGACAATGAATCCACATTGTTTATTTTGTTTTCACAATTGTGAAAAGCTGACATTATAATTCAAATACTTATTACTGTTACAGCCTCAGTGTGTTTATGCTATTTTCTGCCAACTGCTGATTTCAAGAAAATGCTGTGGAGAGTATTAACCAAAGACAGAACACACATAAGTCACTGTGCATTAGAACAACCTCTCAGTTGATATAGTCATTTCTTATCCATAATACATTTACTACTCTATGCAGACATGTGCCCTTCTCTGCTCTTGTTCATGCCAGTGTCGCGGCTGAACATGAAAGCAAGCCTCATCTCTGGTTTTACATGTTGTAGTGCTTTTTTGTGTGCGCTCTGCTCCATCTCGTTAGAGACCAACCTTTGTCTAAGTGTTCGTGGCCTCTCGTCTGTCATAGTACCAGATAATGGTCACCCTGCTCTTTACCATGTTCTCTGATCTTTGAGGACATCATTATCCTCTCCATGTATTTCAAAAGATCCTAGTGTATTTCCACAGATGTGCTTCTACTGGGATTGTTTTTTCTTTGAGAACACTATATCACTATCTTCATTTTACATCTTTTTATCTTCCTCTTATTTTGCTTCAGCTTTGGTAAAGGCCTCTCTTGTTATCAGTGCATTAATCCTTCAGTGCACATTTATAATGGCTGATACTGCTACAATAACTTGTTTTGTGTCGCATAATAAACAGCTTTACACCTGCCTGTTTCACCCCACACCTTTTTTTAATATATTTAATATACCATAGCTTCAGAAACATATCTTATTTTTTAAGGTCTCCAACAATGTGTCATTACGTTTACCTTTTACCACACCTCGCATTGGGAAGCACATCTTTGTTCCTTAACTTGTTTCGCTTTCTTTTAGAGCAAGAACGCCTTTCCCTGTGGGCCGTTCTCTCTGCTACACTTGCCTGCAGGGCACACCATTCTTTCTTGCTTTGAACTCTTTTTAATTTTGCACCGTAGCAGTTTTTATTAACACATTTATTCATTTATGATTCCTCTCAAAGCCGTTTTACATATGAGCACACCTTTCTTTTCATTTACAGCTTAGCTTCTCAACTCTGCTGAGAATGCTCCCGCTAATATAGTGCTAGTTTAATCCCTGCCACACTGTCATCGACTATTTTCTTTGGGTCTTTTTTTTAGCTTCCTTTCTGCTCCCAACTTTCTGTCTAGACTTATTCCAGCTCAGTTTTTCACAGGCAAAGGAGGAGCACGTCTTTACCACCCAAGGTCAAGGTGTCTTTCTAGTCACTGCACAGTGAATACTTCTTTTTCACTTTCTCTTCCACCCTCCTTTTACCCTGATGGCACCCACCTGTCAATGACTCAGATCCCCTACCTCGATGATAACAACCTGTTTTGTCTTCTACGAAGTGTCTTTAGTCCATTTCGTTGCTCACAAATGGTTGGCAGGACACTCGGTGAACGGGTATCAGGTTTATCATGAGTAATTGCCTGAGTGGGTTGCTGGGAACACAAAAGTTCAAGTCCCTCTGATGCATGTAAACTCAGACAAGAACAGTAGTCCTGTCCAGTTCAGCCCTGGCACCTGAATTGATCTATTGTCTGAATAACGTGTGTATGCATAGTCACCCAATGTTCTCAACTATGTGCTCACTTGTGGTTAACACCAAATAAAATCACGTTAGGTCTTTCCTACTGCCTATTTTAGTAAAGGTTGTTTATACATAGCACTGTGACGGAATTACACTTATGCATGAAGCAGCACAGTTATGTAAAAATAACCATGTAATGACAGCAGTTCCTAGTGTAACAGGGTGTCTTTTCTCCATTTTTGTCTGATTCACAGAGCGTTTCCCCGGCTTCTTTCTTAAATCAAATTGTTAAATGCTAGACTTCGGGATCCAATTTAAGGTGCTTAGTCACATTCTCTGTACTTCTGTCTCTTTCAGATGCCAAGGAGATTGTGCTGAAGGCTCAGATCTTGGCCGGCGGTCGGGGCAAGGGCATGTTCGACAGTGGCCTTAAAGGCGGAGTGCACTTAACTAAAGAGTAAGGAACACCCCATGTGCATTTCACACTGGGCTTAACTGTTCAAAAGAGATCCCCTTTTTTTTTTAACTTGTGACATCGACTTTTTGAGTGGGGAAGCATGACAGCTCTCTGAAGACATTCCCTGGGCTCTAAAGCATAGTTAGGATTACTTGTGCTGCAAATAAACAGTTTTTCTTCCACTTCCTCATTTCTTTTGCAACTACCCTCAATTAAATGTTGAAAAAGGGGATTTTAAGTTTGGCAGAGGCATTATGCTCCCTATTCTGAGTTTTTCAAACCCAAGCTGTTTGGGATTTTGTGTCGCTTCTGAGGTTTATTTTTATATAATATGAAGTATTTACGCAATTAGAATTCCTAAAAAGTCAATAGTAGTTCTCATTTCAAAAGTACTAAATGTCCCTTCAGCAGTTTCTTTTGATCATTTATTGCCACCTCCAAGGCAGAATCCTGATTTATGACACTTCTCCAAGACATGTTTCACCGTCACCCTACTTTGGTTGGGAATAGCCGGAAACTTTTTCAAAGTGAGACGTGCTGAAGTTCATCGTCCCTAGACAGTGACACAAGCGCATGGTTCACCTTCCTCTCATCTATCAAAGGATGAGCACAACCCCTGGATTCATTTGTATTCACTTCTAAAAGCGGAGCAGGCTTACAGAAGGGGCGACGACATGCAGCTTGCCTTTAAACAGCCTGAATAAGTGGAGCTTCATTCACAGTGATGTGTAGTTGTACCAAAATGTCTCTGAAAGTGCTTCTTTGTCAGAATATGTTACATTAATGCCCAGAAAGTGCTGAGGCATAGCTGACTTCATCTGCACATAGGTCTACGCAGATTAAGAAATACCTTTTTTTCTTTGTTAGTTAACCAGCTTCTGTCATTTTCATTTGTAGCTTTCTAGTTTCTAGTAATTAAGACCAATGTATAAAACCACCGCATTTACCCATTACCTCTTTCTTCCAGCCCGGCTGTGGTTGGTGTGCTGGCTAATAAGATGCTGGGCTACAATCTGACTACCAAACAGACGCCAAAGGAAGGAGTCAAAGTCAAAACGGTAAGTTTTGCCTTAACTCAAGGAAACATAGATGTGCTATGTGCTTCCCTCCTTTTCTTTTTTGTGACCTAATTTCAAGGCTTTTTGAGTCCAGTAATGCTCTTGTAAAATTAATAAGTGTGAAGGCAGTCCAGCTCTATGTTTTGTTTTTGCTAGGTTAAAATAGTTGCTGTCCGCTCTTGTTTACTGTGGCTTTTCACTTGCTGATGTTATGGCTCATTGCATAAATTGAACCGGGCCCAGTGTGAATTTAAAGTGTTGGGTAAACAACTGTTTCTGTGTGCCACTAACAAGCAAGAATCTCGTTTTCTGTACTTCTGCACTGCACACAGTACCTCCTTAAAGCAGACATTGCCAGGTGATGAAGCCTTCTCAGTCTGTGGACTCCCGCCTCTTTCTCTTGCTGCAGAGTTTAGCTGGAATCAAATGTGTTGCACTTGACAGTTTTCAAGAAATCACCTGGGACATTCCCAAGAGCTAAATTAATGTCTCAGAGGCAGAGGGTAAGGCAAACAAACAAAATACAACGGATAAAATTAGCAGTGTAAAAAAGCATCACCTCAAATGAGCTCTGCAGTTGTGTTCAAGGTAATAGCAGGAGTTGACCTGTGACTTGTAAAGGATCAAGACTCAAGCTGGTTTGTCAGATGATGGCCAGACCTTAGCTGTCAACCTGCCAATGGAGCTTGCTTCAAACTTTAACCCACAACTCCAGTAGAACATTACAGAAGAGGGGCCAGCATGTGGATTTGCTGTCATGGCACTGATAAAGGGACTAGTAGGGAACATCAGGTACGTACAGCTCTCTCTGAGGAAGAGCAGGCTAAAAGTCAAACGTAGGATTTTAAGAGAAGTGCTGAGTGACTGCTGAAGACATTGTTCGGGCATAGAGATAGGCAGGCTGTCTGTTAATGTGGAGCCCAGTGAAGGCTATCCATCCTCATTGCCAGTGCGATAGTGTGGAAACCGAACATAAGGCACACCCATGTTCAAACAAACTCTCCTTCCAGAAAACCATTAACTACCTCACAACTGATGACTTCCTGTCAACGTATTTTTCTCCAAATGAGGCTCTGGCCTGCTTCCTCGGTCTGCTTATCTGTCCCACTCAGCTAAGGTCTGCTTTGTTAGCCAATGTGTCTCTCATTCGCAGCACAAGAAATTCTCTGAGCCATGCTTCATATAGATTCTGCCAGTCATGCTTATTCTCTTCTGTCATAATGGTCAGTCTAGTATTTAACTTCCATTACTTTGGTGTCACATTTATGAAACCTGTATTAAGTGTACAGATTACAATTTCACTGCAGTGTGTGTTTCGTAAGGGTGGGTAAAGTCAAGTTGCTATTACAGCTGACCCCTTTTTCTTCTTCCTCTCTGTGTTAATGGGTCATGTCCAGGTGATGGTAGCTGAGGCCCTAGACATTAGCAGAGAGACCTACTTTGCCATTTTGATGGACCGCTCCTGTAACGGGCCTGTGATGGTGGGAAGTCCTCAGGGAGGCATGGACATTGAAGAAGTTGCTGCCAAAACTCCAGAACTCATCTTTAAGGTACAATGTGTTGTTTATTCTCATTATAGCCATTTCCCCCGAAAGATATTAATAGAAGAGTGTTTTTGCCATGTGTTAGGCTCCATTTTGAGTCATTAATCCCATGTAGTCCCTCAGTTTAACTCCCAAAATTACAGAGGATAAAACAGGTCCTCGTCATTGTTAACAGATGTACCAGTTAAGCCTTACAGATGGAGATTTAGCCCACATTTATGTCTTGTTGTGTTTATCATTGCTTTTCTATTGTCTGCAGATGTTAGCACAGATTGTAAAGGGCTGACATTGATATCTATCATAGTACATTGCAGATTGCACTGGCAACACACAGCTGTAGTGTCGTTGAGCACAAATGTTATTGGCATACTGCACCTATTACATGTCCAATTAAAATTCATCTTATCTGTATAGCTGAATAGTATTTGTGACTTCTAGATGAAAATAGAAGCCATGTCATAATATTCACTCTTTTCATAGTGTGTCCTATACTTCAACATTAGGATTATTGCAGTCTTTCAGCTTTTATTGTGTTTTTTAGATGCCGCTATTTAAGTAAGATGTATTTTTATCCAAATATCCACTCGCTACTGTCCAATATTTGAGCCTCTCGATCTTTTCCCTGTGCCTCTCATCATTTCTTTATCTCTTTTCTCTTTGACTGCCGTTCTTTTAGGAAGTCATAGATATATTTCAAGGAGTTCAAGACGACCAGGCGCTCCGCATGGCAGCTAATTTGGGTTTCAAAGGACCTCTGCAGAGACAGGTAATGACACCGATGCGTTTATAGTCACAATGCAAAGATGAAGCCGTGCAGAAATATACACAAAGGGACGTATGCTCATTCCCAAACACACTAAGCTTTGCCTATCATTAGTTTTGCAGTGGAAAATTGTCAAGTGTCATTATGTTCGACACACTTGCCAGGTGGTCTATTGTTATTTCTGGCAGTGACGCAGGGAGCTGTGCCAGACAGGGAGCATTAACATTACTAATGATACTACTAACATGTCACATTGATTCTGGGTATAGTCCATAAAGTAAGTGAGCAAGACAATTCAGATCACAGAGTCACAACCTATGACTTTTCTAATTAGTTTATTCAGTATTTATTCAATATTATACCTTAAGTACAATCTTCTCTCATGAATCTCACAGTTAAAAAAAATGTAATTAATCTTTTTGAATTCTTTTTATATAGACCAAATGTGCAAATGTCTGTAATATAGTCTTAGGCTTTCTGGATTACAGTCCCTCTTTTTTAAATTGTTCCCTGTTCATATACTGTGACGCATGATGAGTGTTTATGTTTTGTTAATTTCATAGCATTGTTTTCTTTATCACTGTCTCTGTGGTTTAAGGAATTAGATTAGCTTTGACTTCTGACATAAAGAATATATCTAAATCAGCGTAATGAGTTGGCTTCCCAGAAGAAAAGCCACAGTCAAAGATGAGCTTTTACAGCATCCATAAAGAGCCCTCATCTAATTACAGAGTTAACTGTAACGCATAATGTATGTGACAATATGGACAGTGAGATAAAAATAAAATTAATTGAAATGCCATTTTGGGTTTTATTGCCAGTTGCCTTCTTCATGAAAAATAGATGTTGAGTTTTTCTAATGTAATTTTTATACAGGATTTATGTATAAATTTAATTCAATACATTTCAAGTTGTTAATTAATACTGAAATGCAATGCATTTATGAATACTAGTTGAGATCTCGCTGGTTTTAGAGGTATATTTTTAGCATAAAACTGATGACTGTGTTTGGCTATGTTTTATGTAACTGCAATAGGAAGAGCAGCCTCAGTAGGGCTTCGGTTTTTAGACGAACCGTCAGGTAATTACTGTCCTCTGTGGGTTACACAGGCAGCAGATCAGATTAAGAGGCTCTATGATCTGTTCCTGAAAGTCGACGCCACTCAAGTCGAAGTCAATCCTTTCGGAGAGACTCCCGAAGGACAAGGTACTTGTGCCATGAAAAATGACCTGTTTGTGTCGTGTACCCTCTGTTTCCTTTGCATTATATGACCTGCCCAAGTAATTGCATGTTAATGTTATTTTCCCACGTACAGTTTCATAATAACAATCTCCAGTACTCTGTGGCTGTTTTATTTCCCTGACATGATTTCAACAGTACTTCAAATCCACACTCATTTATCAAATTTATCATCTATGGAGACAGGGTCATTGTCATTACTGTGAAATAAGAAGTAATATTTGTATTTTGAAGATCAAGTGTCAATGTATTCCAGCAGGCATTGTTAAAAAAAAATAGAAGCTAAACGCTGATATGTTAGTACTGAGTTGCTTGTTTAATTTCCATTCAAAAAGACAGATAGTAGTCCTTTTACTTCTCTTTTCACTTGGAACAATAAATTGCCACGTTGTGACACAAGAGGAGGCAGCAGGTGACATTTCATGTGCCCATCATTCAGATAAGAAGGAAAATTATAGTAATGAAGCCCAGAGTAGCTGTTGTGATGCAGCTTGTGTTGAACTCACTCTGAACTTTATTTTCCTCTCGATGTAATAAGGGTGATTGTCTTGTCTGTGCGACTGTGATGTGTCGTCCTTTTTTAGATACATTATGGCACATCCTGAAGACGCAGCACATCTGTGATGTTATTTAGTCTCCACAAAAGGATATTCTTGTTCAAAGTATGCTTTATCAAAGATTGACGAAGGGAGTGTGTTGTTTTCTGATTTCTCATAAATATTAATGTAAACACGCCTTTCAAATGGTGCTGTTTCCACACGCAAATAGAAAAAGCAGGTCTGATTTAGGCAGGCTTTGTCGACAGCTTCACATTAAAATCTACTCATTTTGTGTTGATTTGTTCACATGTCTCTTGGGAGCACAGCTATTTTTCTGATAGGCATTCAACAGACATGTTTTGGGAAGAAATATTCCTCAAGAGTGACAAAATTTATACATTTTGTCTCATTTGGTAATAACTGCAATTGTTTTGTAGATAGACTACAATAATGTGTATAATAGATATAATAATAGAACAATAATAGTATTATAATAGAATGGAAAGCTGTGTAAAAACAAAAACAAAGGGACCTGCTTTACCTGAAGTTCAGCACACTGCAGTTTACACTGCTGCTCATTCAGTTTTTCATTCATTTCATTTCATTTCATTCATTTTGTGCAATATTGTGTTGGCATACAGCACTAAAAAGTAAAAGTTGGAGGCAGGTGTAAAGGACTATGTAAGTAATATAATTTTTAATAAAAATATAAAATGTAATTGTTTAGTTTTATCACTTTACAAAATGCCCATTGAGTCCAGAAACGCATGACAAGAAAGATTTTTTGAAACAACTTACCTGCCAAGTCTCTTCCAAAACTAGAGAATGTATGCTGTTTTCAAGTCAAAATGTACTCCCACTATTTGATTATATTATTAGTTATTTACTCTTTTACTCATTTTGCTCATAATAAAATTTCATATATTTATTTAAACATTCCTACTTTTCAGCATTTCTTTAGACCTCTCTTTTTGCACACAATATATTAACTACATGAGTTTCATTTGCTGGGTTGGTCTGGTACTACTGCAGTATAAGTATTGGGCGTCCTTGTTCTGTTTTCCCAAAGACTCTTCAAAAACAGGGTATGGGATTCATACTGTTTTTGTAAAAGTTCTTTTGTGCCTGTGAACTTACTTATCGCAACCCTTCCTGTGCAGCCCTGCGTCGACTACTTTTCTCCCAGGCACTACAATAACAAAACAAGATTTTTGAAAGAAAACAATGTTGAAAACTGACAACAATATTAGACCATCTTGAAAGTTTTTCGTGCCCTTTCAACCTTTTCACAGGTGGTGTTTCTTTTTAAAATGTATGCGGCTGTCACTTTTGTTTTTTGAAAGAAAGTGGAGGTTTACCATTTATTTGACACTCAAAGACAGACCGAGCTAACCTTAAAAAAATAAATTGCACCTCAAAGTCAAAATAAGTGCATTTCATTTGAATCCAGTTATTATTATCAGGTTAAAGTCATAAGCGTGGTTCTTATTCAAACTAGTTTATATTCTGTTTCCTGTCCCCTTCCCACACAGGTCTCACTTGTTTTGCTGTCTGTCTTTCTAACTCGCTGTGTCATCTTCTCAACCCTTCCCGTCTTTGCCCTAGTGGTTTGCTTTGATGCCAAAATCAACTTTGACGACAATGCCGAGTTCCGTCAGAAGGCAGTGTTTGCCATGGACGACATGAGTGAGAGCGACCCCACAGAGACGCATGCAGCCAAGTGGGACCTCAAGTACATCGGCCTGGATGGAAACATCGCCTGCTTTGGTAAGGAGCTGGCTGATTACCTGTGTGAATATAATAGAGTGCATATAAATGATAGACACCTTGTCATATTGTGAATAAATTCCATTTTCATTTTGAGCATCGGCAACTGTGCGCCTTTCCGATTTTATGTGCACTGGAGAGAAACTAGTCCACAGCACTCTGCTAGGGCTAATACTGTTTTTATGTGCTCTTTCTATTTAATAGCATTCCACATTTATTAAAAACCTGACTTGTCTGGAAAGTTAAACCAGCTAACTATAATACAAGCCATTCCTTACATAAGGCTTTATTTAATAAGTCTCTAAAGTGTTGTAAGTTAAAAGCTCAAACACAGTTAAAACTTAGTCGACGTAAAGGCAACCTGGGCTCTTTTCCAGTCCACATTACAAGCAGCTTTCTGAGGACTCCAGAAGGATTGCGGCCGTAACCAATGCGTTCTAATTAGCTATAATCCGCCCAGAAAGTCTCCAGTGAACCAGATTGTTAGCATTCTCATTAAAGCCTCCTTCTCTTGTCATAAATCACAGCTTTTACAGTGTACAGCAACACTAACAGGTGCTCCCGCTTCTTACTCCGTAATTTCATAAACACTATTGATGTCTCTTACCCCCAACCACTTTTGACAACAACATCCTACTTCTCCAGCTTCCAGTCGCCCTTAAAGTGTGTACAGCTTTTAAGGCCCTGTAGTTTCTGAGGTCTGTACGCCACCAAAATGACAGCTGTTAGAGCAAATTTCCCTTTTTTTGAAACCTCAGTCGAGAGTCAGCCAGGACACAAGTTCATTCTGGCTAAACCAAAGGAGGTAAGACATTTTTGTGCAATTGGTGTGCACATATCTCAGCAGGAGAGCCGGTCCGGCGTTCGGCTAAATGATGACATAGCCCGCAAAAGGCGCAGCAGACCTTGTTTTAATCAGCGCTCTTTCTCTGAAGTCGTGAGTTGAGTCATAATCAGATTCTCTCTGTGCTGCCTGACTTAAAGCGTTGAATGTTCCTGATTAGAATATTTCCAATTGATTCACATTTTTAAAAAGAGAGATGTTCTTTCAATGCGCTTTGCTTTTCTTTTGTTATAAATGTAATGCTCGAGACTTGTGGGTGTCCTTATTCATGTTCTCAGTTCTTCACCCCTTTAGAGTTATCTTAATTAACTCATCATTCCTCTCAAGGACCAGCCTGTTTTAATTGTCAAATTGTTGCAGTCCAAGTTAATGTTTAAATAAAACTAAGTGACATTAAAATTGATCTATCTAAAGAATCAAATTGTAATTGAAATGAATTGTAGCACTACAACTGCCCATTTAACATTTTTATCCACAAATTAAAGGTTTGCCATTTATGCCTTAGTACTTAGTACCATAATTACCATATTTCAATAGGAATTTGTAATGACTGTATGTAATGTAATTTACCTCAGCTAATTTTTTTATTACAGAATTTGGCATGGGAAAAAATGTTATAACATTAATTATTTAATACAAATATTTCCTGCAGTGAATGGAGCTGGTTTGGCCATGGCGACGTGTGACATTATTGACTTGCATGGAGGAAAACCAGCCAACTTCCTGGACCTGGGGGGAGGAGTCAAAGAGAGGCAGGTGTACGAGGCTTTCAAACTACTCACAGCAGATCCCAAGGTGAGAAGCTCCTCCAAAACTGGCTTCTTATTTAGTTCTATTCTACAAAAGTCAATTAAAAATGGGCAAATTTTCTAGCTGCGGCTCTGGAACAGTCATTGATATTGCAGTCATGTATCTTGTCATAAAGTGCTGTCTCGCTGCTTAACGCTCTGTCAGGGAGACAACAGCACTCATTAGACTTGGGGACCCTGGCATATGTCCATGTTTCCCTGAAAAATACACTCTTGGAAGCTGTATGATTATGCACTATCATTTTCTGTCGCAGTGCCATGATAAATTGCCCCTCTGTACTGTGCAATAAGCACATGCCTTACAGAACTCATTATTACACGTGCACCGACAGACTCGTTCACATGCATATTAATGTGAGGCTGCAATAATAAGCACATATACAGATTTAAATGAAAGCCTGCTTCCCAAAGACTCTGCTCTGTGAGTGGCAGCAGCTTCGGGTGTTTTACAAGTGATTTGGATCCATGTGCAGAAAGCTAATAAGTCCAAACTAAACAAAGCAAGCCTTGTAACGATAGAGCAGGGCTGATGGTGTGTTGACAGTCATCATACTGCAAATTCTCTGCTGCTGTTGCTTCCAACTCTGTGGACTCATCTGAGGTTATTTCTGGCTGCCTTTGGATGTTTGTAAAATATTTTTCACTTTAGGCTGCAATTATTCAGGGTGCAGTGGCTCAGTGGTAGTGCGGTCATCCTTTAACTGAAAGGTTGGCGGTTCGATTCCCGTTCTCCCCACAGTTCATACTGTTGTTTTGTCACTTTACCCACCTTGCTTTCAGTGGTGTTCCAGCTGTAACACTGGTGGGTGAAAGGAAGCTTAATGTAAAATGAGCTTTGAGTGGCTATTAGGTGGAAAAGCGCTATATAAATTCAATGCCATGCCATTTGTAAAAATGAATGCATTGTGGCATTTTGTCTTTTGTTAAAAGAAGCCTTACAGCAAGAAGGTCGTGGGATTGATCCCTATGCCGGCTCGTCATGGCTGTTGCGGCGATCTGCGCGGGGGCCGTTTTCTGGTTCACCCTCGATGGTCACCCGAACAGGTGTTCCCCAATTACCCCAATCAACAGCGCACTCTCGTGCAACGTTTTGGTTTAAAACTCAACACAGCTCAACACTGAAAAAGACTGGTATTGAACACGCTGTATAGGAAAGCAACTTAAAACTATAAAGGACTGCCGATTTTTCTCTGTCAAGTGTCTTTAAACTGTGTAGCTTCCCACACTTGGAAAAAAGGAAGAACTCCAAGTCCTGGTTTTCACTCAATACTTTTATTAGTGAAAAAGGATGGTCGGATTAAAGGAACAGTTGTATGATTGTTTAGTGGTATACAGGGTATCCACGGATCCTTAAAAAGTCTTAAAAGGTATTAAATTCCATAATGTAAAAATTAGCATTAAAATGTCTTAAATCCATGTTTCAAAGGTCTTAAAAATAAACCAACAACGTAAAAAACTTTTATTTTTATTTTAAAATAATGTAACGTTACGTCTTTGTCACGCAAAACAAAATAGGCGGAACCAACTAACAAATTACACGATTGCAGCGGGTTTGTTAGGTGCGTACACTGGACATTACCTGCTGTTCACAAATTTATTGCTATGAAATTAGTCTTAAATTTAATTTTAGATGGTATTAAAAAGGTCTTAAAAGTCTTAAATCTAAATCTCAGAAACCTGCAGATACCCTGGGTATAGTTATAGTTGGCAATAGGTATATTTGCACAGTGATGGGTGAAAAACCTTCAAGACAAAATCAAAAAGACACTTGACAATGACCTGTGTGCTACTGCTGTTTCTCAACGGGCACTCAGACTTTCTCCCAACGTCCAACAACAAAAACATGAATGAATGTGAGTGTGAATAATTGTCAGTCCGTGTATGTCTCTGTGATTAATTGGCGGCATACCATGTCCCTGGCATACCCTACCTCACGCCCAAAGCAGCGACATGTAAAGGATAAGGGGTAGGAACTGCTGGGCCTACATAAAAGAATCATACCTGTTCTATTTAGACTCTGTAGTTTGACATTTCAAAGAATCAATTGTTTTATAATCTGCCCTGCAGAAAATGTGAATAGCATGGATAACTTTTCTGTAAATTCTCAAGACAGGACAAGAACTATGCTTTCTTATGGTAGCATGGAGGGTCAATGCTTTTGCTAAGATAAAATACAGTATTTACTTTACACTTTCTACTTTTCCCACTAACATCTTAAAGCCGTAACCCCCAGCGTGCAGGCCTCAATGTCTTAGGACTCTAAAGAAATCTACACAATTACAATTATTAGCTCTTTGATGCATTCTGCTATGTATGTTCCTTCCCTAACTTCAACTTGTTCTGTTTCAAGTCAATACTCGTAGCTGAGCCTTTATGTATTACTCACTTTTAGTAAGAGCCCGGAAATGGCATCACTTTGCTACACTTTCTGCCTCTTGTTGTTTTGCACTTTTATAGATGAATAGTAAAAACTCTCCAGCACTTGCACAGCGGGTGATGCATTGCCGCACTCAGATTTCCACTGTGTGTAGAGTCTATTTGGTCCCGCATGATACCAGCTGAAAAATGAGAATAAATATGGCAAATAAAAAGAAATTGTGATCAATATGGGAGCGAGAAACTACAAAGATGTGTCACTTCAAACTCAAAAGGGGCACCATCTATTTTTATTGAACTGTTTTTCACAAGCAAAGTCAAGCTGTAAAGTCTATATTCATTCCACTGCTTCCCTCAAAATCCCCGCATGGACACGAGTCTCCTCCTTGGCCCTCCTCCTGTTCCTCCTTCTCTTCTTCTCAGACTTGGTTTTATTCCCTAGATCCAGATGGGTTAGAAAGCCTTCTGCCTGTTCATGCTGCTATGTATGGAAATAGAGACAGCCAGCTCCTCCCTAACATGGGAAAAAAAGTAGAATAGGATTGACATTAAACTGGGTTGGAAGCATATTAGCATTTCAACCAAGGGAGCTGAGAAACCTGCTCTGATCTGTGAAGGGAATGTTAATCATTTCACAATAAGAAGCGAGAAGGAGCTGCTTATTTGCATTTGGCTTTTTTCCACTCACAAATTACCACCCTTAGACTTAAAAAAATGAGCAGAAATTGAAATTATAATCATGCCGTAAGCTGGAGGAAGGTGACAGGGCAGAAATTATTGATTCACTGTGTCAATAAGTTGTAACAAGTGCTTTTCTTTTTCTTTGACTTAAATTGAAGAAAGTCACGGCCTTCACAAAAGGAACTCTCTATTGAGGGTTGCTCCCTGCTTTACTTGCGTGGCACATCATTATATTTTTACTTTTGGAAATGAAAAGTGTGCCTATTTCTGTTGGCGTTGTAATGTGTCTCTCAGCACATGCCATTAGGAGGCTTATTTCCACTGCTGCTGCTGCTGCTAAAAAATAAGGCTTGAGGGGAAGCAGGTAATGTTCACCTGCATACATGAATATGTGCTTTTCATTAGGGACCTTTTGAGTGATTTATGTGCGCACTGTGGCTACTGCGGCAGGTAATATCCAGCTTTAATGACGTCATACATTTCCAGGTATTTAAGTGTCACTCTTTCTTCCGCCATCACTTTTATGCTTTTGTTTTTCCCCTCTCAGTCTTCCTGGCTCGCTCCATCTGAGAGCTGGTGCTTTGAAGTCTCTGGCGCATTGTACTGAGAGCCGTGCAAGTGAGTGTGAGTGTAGTACTGGCATGGAGTAGCACAGACAGTCGGAGATGACAAAGCTTTCTTATTCTTGTTCACGCACTTGTTCTGTATTGGCATTCATTATCTTATTTTCTGAAATGAAGAGAAAGTGGATGAGAGAAGCTCACTGTCTGTAAAGTTAAACAATACAGGAAGTTGAAATGATTGGAAGGAAGATAAATCGTAAGGCAGTGCGTTCCCCCGGTGTGCATTGTATATGTAGCTCAGCTGGGTCCAAACCATTCAGCTTTGTTTGAATTCAGCCCCCTGGCTTTTTAAGCAGAGACATATTTATTTTCCATGCTAAAATAAATAGCTCCACTTTCTTCATATCCACGTATAGAACAGACTGTTGTGTTGACAGACTGGCTGAATTTATTGAGGTTTCCCCCACAGCACCTGTAGGCACGAAGGCGGAGCAGGCAGCAAATACCAACAGCCAAATAACCTTATTATTGCTTTGAGCCAGTGCCATAAAGCAAGTGGCAGATGGATGTTTTGTCCAACTCGACATCCATTTTGTTTGTTATTTTTGTTGCATGATGACTTTTTTTTTACTGCATGTATTGTGGTCAAGACAGGCAGTAAAAAATAAAATGGTTCCTCAAATTAATAAAACATGCACAGTATTAAAGGCATAATGTGAATGGTTGTAAATAAACCTGGTCCTATGCTCCAATCCTCCCTTTTAATGCTCATTATTGTAAATGTTGGTAAATAATAGTTAAATATGTGTTTACTCTGGCTTTAAGCTGTACAACAAAATTGTACATTGTTTATTTTCTTTAAGTTTTGATTGGCTGAGAGCTACAGACTCAAAAAAACATTTTCCCATGTGAAAAAGTAAAATGGTGAAATTCAGAAGGCAGTGTGTTGTAGATACATTCACTTTTATACTGTTGTAGAGGTGCTAATGTGTGGTATATTGTGTATGTGTGGTAAGTGTGGACAGAGAAGCTGTGCCATTTTTAAATGAAAAGAACATCAGAGAATATTACTTGCATCATCACAACATCACTGAAATCCAGTCCTGTTCCTCCTGGCAGAACTTATGACTGACTCATCTTTGTGCATGAACCCACTTCAGCTCACAAATCTTTTTGATCAAGGTCTTGGCTTTGAGATGGCCACATTTAGCCAACTCCAAACCTCAGAGGTTTTAAATGATTTAAATCTTTTGTCTATGTGTTTATTAAGCGTGTGTTTGTGCATGTTACTCAACTGTGATGCTTACCTGCGCTTGCTGTGAGGTTGTGTTGTTCAAGGCAACGCAGATAAAGAGTTAGAAACCTTCGCTGGAAGGTGAAAAAGACCCAGATTGGCACATTAGCATTAGTTCAGTTGAGTGTCCCACCTCCCAGGTGAATGTGAAAGGGTGCTTGTGTAAATACAGTTGCAGAATAATTACGCCGCTGATCAAGGAACTTTTTTCCAGAGCCTTTTGGCACGTGTGTGATCTCCACTTGGAAGGCTGGGACTTACCTTTGTCTGTGTGTAAATGATTAATGTTCAGTTTCCCTCTGCTGTATTTATATGAAATTATTATGCTCGTCCCTGAGTGCTCCCCCCACTGCCCTCCAGCTACATTTTAGATAATTTTTCTTCTTTCCAGCTCAATGAATCTGTGTTTTAAATCACCTGTGCCCTCTTTTAAGCTCTATCTTGTTTGCTGTAATTGGTCAAATAGAGAAACAGAGTCCTAAATTTTAAACAATGAAAAAAAAATTTTGACACATTTGGAATCAACCGTTGGGAAACTGGTCTTTTGGAGCCAACCCTCATTTAAATAAAAGGAACCAATCCATAGCTGTCCTTGTGTTTATAGTCCCTTTCTGATTTTCTAAAAAGCCTGCCCATTTACTTTTACATATCTCAACAATTTCTTAGTGTAGCCTCGGTCAACTCCTTATATCCCCTTTTGGTTCATTCCTTTTCTCTTTTTATATCTTTCTCTTCTTCCTACAGCCTTTCATCTGGCTAAATCCTGTCGATGTCAATGTGAGAAGCTTTTTCAGTTTCATGGCCAATGCGATTCCTTAAAGGTGCTGTCTGAGCCATGCCTAATGTGCTTTCACATGTATGGAGTCAACCAAAGCCAGTGCCTGCAGTCTGGACCAGGTGAGCAGAAGAACTGAGTGTAGAAGTGCACGCTCCCCTCGGGCTCTCGAAGAGAGACCCTCGTTTTACACGCCTTTGTCCTCAGGGTTTTCAGGCATTTGACTGAAGTCGCTCACCTCTCGCCCTCTTTGACTGTGAAGGATAATAAACACGTTATGCATCTCATTTGTTAAAGCAATAACGACTCTGCTTTTTCATCGGGTCCCCAGCAACTTTTAATCACAAGAGCAACCTGTGAAGCAAAAACCCAATTGTGTGTTATTTCTGCAGGAAACAAAATCGCCTCGTTGCCTGAAGCTGAGAACCTGTGGGAGATGCCAGTCCCTTGTGTTATAAACACAAGCAATGGAAAGCCTCTGAGATACAGAGGGAGAGGGGAAGGCAAACGAGTGCCATAATAGACTTTTATTCCCTGTGCGCTAAATATTGCACAAGAACTAAACAGGTGCTCGGCTTTAGAGGTAATAGCACTTAGACCAGCCAATGCAGTCATAACCTTAGCGTGGCCATATTTAGGAAAGGCACAGAAAGAGTGAAATAGTGCTGCAGTGGGAAGAGCGTGTATAGGTTTGTACACATTAGGGTGAGACGTGACTCATGTTAGTTTCTTTTCCTGTATATGCAGTAGAGGTCATTGGATTGGTCTGCCATTATAGGAAAATAGCTCTGGCTCATATAATGGTTTTCCTGAAGATTTGCTTACAGTGCATTAAAAAAACCCTGCTTTAGTGACAGATACAGGCTTGGGTCTTTGTCTATCATGGGACCTCTTCTGCTCTATGGTACATTTCAGATCTCTGCAGCACTGTGGGGAAACTTGTGGTATAGACCAAACACAGAGTGCACTGACCCCGCGTTAGTCCTTGAAATGCATTCACCATGAGCCTGATGAAATGTAATTGCTGTTTTTGTGTGTTGACGGTAGTCGGTGTGTTAATGTGCAGTTTCAAGGCTGTCCTTTCAAAGCCTGTGAGACGCAGGGCTCTGGCTGAAAGCTAATTGTTGAGCTTTGATAAAGGGGACTTGGTAGACTGAAGCAGAGTTGACCTTTGGCTCCTTGAACCCAGAAGCCTGTTTATCAGACCGACTTGGGTAAACATGACTTACTCTTCCCTGAGCATAGTTCAGCTGTAAGTCAGCATGCTTTTTTTCAGGTGTATTAGAGCTGTCTGAAAATGATGATAATGCCTTATATACACACACCAATGACTGTATACAGCTCTGGAAAAAAATTAAGAGACCACTACAAAATGATCAGTTTCTCTGGTTTTACTATTTATATGTATGTATGTGTTTGGGTAAAAATTAAATTTTTGTTTTATTCTATACACTACAACATTTTTCCCAAATTCCAAATAAAAATATTGTAATTTAGAGCATTTATTTGCAAGAGGATAGTGATGACCACAGAAGTGTTTTTTTTTTAATACTTTTTCTTATTAAATAAGATTTGGTTCAGGTGATCACCTAATCAGCAGCTCATTCAGTAGAATGAGGTGTGCCTGTGTTGGGATTCAACAGACATTGGAATGGAATGGCTTCCATACTTGTAGAGATGCTGATTGCTAGCAAAAATTGCAGTGGTCTCTTTTTTTCCAGAGCTGTATATGGACTTTTCCGCCCATTGCTCCCCTATTCACCGATATTGTCGTTACCACAGGGCAATAAAATGGCGGTTACATCCGGGCTTTTCTTCTTTTACTACATAGTAAAACAATATTTTTTTGATAAGATAAACAGACATATTAATCAAAATTATTAATACGTACCCCC
This sequence comes from Perccottus glenii, assembly GCA_024416835.2. Taxonomy (NCBI): domain Eukaryota; kingdom Metazoa; phylum Chordata; class Actinopteri; order Gobiiformes; family Odontobutidae; genus Perccottus; species Perccottus glenii. The sequence goes on from CM044546.2 coordinate 39,209,168, forward strand.
CCTCCTTCCAGAGTTGTCATGTAGTAAAAACTTAGCTCCAGAGACCAGAGCCATCTTTTGTACCAGGCTGTAAACATGATTTTGTCTGGTGGATGGCGGTATTGGATTTATTTTATTTTTTTTTAGAAATGCTAGTCTAAAAGAGGTACTGACACTCCAACAATATATTTTTTTTTACTATTTCCTACCTCCATGTTCAAAATTCAGTCTGTACATTTCTAAACTCTTAAAAAAAACATAGCTAAAACAAACCCAAACGCATCTTCAGTGGAGCTTGGGTCTACCTCTCGTTTCTTGTGTGAAGGTTTATTTGAGGAAGTGAAAGAAGTGTCCTGAGTTGCTCAATGGGGCTGAAGACTCAGATTGATTTGCCCTTCAGGGAACTAATGCTTGTCTGTCTCCTTCTGCGTCGGGTTTTGGACACTCAGCATGCTATAAAAGACTTGTGTAATTCTCCTTCATCTGTAGACAACACTATTACTTAACCATCATTATGCATAACTACTATGTATTGCTATTGTATGCACCTCACCCCAGCACCTTACCATAGCACCAATTTGTCCCCCACTGACTCCTCCGACACACACACACACACACACACAGAGGGAGATGGGTCCCATGGGCTCATCTGATTGAGCTTTCTCTTGTCTGCCATTCCTCATCTCTGAGAAATCAATAGAGGATCCCAGATTGGAGTTTGGGCTAATTGAGCTCTGCTCTCTCTGTTCTCTTATTGCTGCCAGGAGTGTTTTGTCATCGCTGCACCTGGTTCACACCATGGGGCCGGGGAGAGCAGCTAGCGATCAGATAGGGCCTTCAAATGCCACAGGGAGGGAAACTGCGTGTGATTGAGCGACCTTGTGAAGTCGAGCTCGGAGAAGAAAGGTATAGCAGCAGAGTTTCGTTTTTTTGTTGTTGCTTCTCAAAGAGCTTCTTGATTTTAGCTCCTCTGCTTTTGGTGGCTTGAGATACATGCATCTGATAGAACACGGAAAATTAGTTTGTCTTTGTATCAATACTGGTCTTCTTAAAGGTCTCACATTTGGTCATTGGGCAGAGAGGAATCTGAATTTTGACTGGCAAAGACCACAATCAATTTATCATTTTTATTATTGTGATTGGGTGGGAACCATAAACCAACCATAAACATAGCCCATTTGTACTTTTTAAGAACTAATAACCCCTCCCTTCCCATAGACTAAAGTCCTGTTAAAATAACAAGGCAATGTAATGTAGTTTATTAATTGTGAAACTGTTTGTCTTCCTTTGCGTCCTTCACTTGTTTTTGTCTTGATATAGTCCTATAGTTCATACAATTGATCTGACCTCGGGCATGATCAGATACTGATTACAGCCCTTCTTTAATACAATTTATACCCACTTATAATCCATGTCTATGTGACATGACATAAAGACATGTGATTGAGTCTTTTACTCCAGATGAAAGTTTGTCTCTTTCGTTTTGTGCATCAACTGCAACTTTGCACTCCCCAAAACAGGAAACAGTAGAAAACCTCCTACAGACTCAGGAGCAGCCTTCTCACGCTGCTGACATGCTGCTGTCTTGTCCGTGTTTCACCTTATAACGAAGTGTCTGGATGTTGGCACCCACATCCATGGCATCACAAAGGAAAAGTGCTGCTGCTGATAGCAACAGGAGCTGAAGCAGAAGAACTGTCTATTGCTGTGTTATTTGACATTCAATTACATAATGCTTCAGAGAGTTTCACACTTGTGGCGACAGCAGTAATACTTCCAATGACAATATGAGGTTCAATAACTATAATAATGTTACTGGGTGTAATGCATAGTGGTGCACGTGGCAGAGGGGTTAATACTCCTCCCTCAGTGAGTTCAAACCCTGGCCCGATTCAAACATCCTCAGGCAACTCCGACCTTTCTGTGAGGAGTCTGCATGTCCTCCCCGTCCCGGTACTCCAGCTTCCTCCCACCGCCAAAAGACATGCATGTATAGATTAATTTGGCAATTCTTAAGTGTCCCTAGTTAATAAATGAAAGAGTAAATAGTTGTCTGTCACTGTCTGTCCGTAAATGTCAGCCCTGCAACATTTTCCAGGATGTACCCCGCCTAAGGCCCAAAGCTGCTGGGATAGGCTCCAGTCACCCGCAACCCCTAACGGGACGAAGCGGTAGAAAATGAATGAAAAATCAAAAATACAAATACTTAATTTTAATACTCTTCTGGCTTTACTCCATTAGAAAGGGCAGATATATTGACATCCACAAAGTGAATTTTGGCACAATAGAGTTCAAGTGATATTGCCCATACATAAATACGTTACTGTTCTTAGGCAGTGTATAAGGCCTTTATGTCCCAGTGTCAGCTCAGACACTGCACCGTGTTGGCAGTATGGTTAACTAAGTATCCAAGACCTTACCTTGTGAGTGGAGAAATTGCTGTTTACACTTCACACTTGGCTTCAAAGTAGTTATGGATCATAACTAACCATAATGTTTAAAGTTATATGTGGCGCTGCTGCTAGCCAATGTTGTTACTGCAGACTGCATTTCCCCTCTTGTCAGTATTCTAAATGGAAATTCTGTCCATAAAAACCATCTGCCATCTCCACCCTTTGCCACCAATTAGGTTCTCCATATCCATCTGTCCATGTTCAAGACGTGAGGGAGGACGACCGTCACAGACTGACATGTCCAGCTCTGGGACTGTTAGACCTCCCTCGTTTCACGGCCCCCGGTGATGATGTGAGATCACTCAAACAGTTGATGAAATCATTGGTGCTCTCTGAGCCGTGTACTGCCACAGTGCCCTTTCCTGTCTTTTCAGCCTATCAATGTCAGGGATATTTATGAATTTGCTTGTTGAGGTTACTCCTGCGACATTGAAACACAGGTTAATGGCAATGAGAGCTGTTTTATGTTGTTGCAAATTAATGAGGAGGGTTCAAGATTTGGTCCTGCAAACTATCAATAGGTCAGCACTTTAGAAATCCATTTTTCATCATTGTGTTTGTCTGAAATAATTCCAAAAGGCACCGCAGATAATTAGATGCAACAATGCAACGAGTGTAATGTCACAACACTGACCTATATTAAAAGACATTCTATAAGTTAGTATAAAACTGATTGTTCTAGTATTTCAAATTATATTTCATTAATAGAGTGTTTAAGGTTGAATATTATAGGTCATTGTTGAAAAAGTCCTATCAGTTAAGAATTTGTGGAGTTTTCACTGAAATCTGTGACTTCCTGTTTTTCTTCAAGCATTGTTTCCCTCTACAGTCATCAGCAAAGACAATCAAAGGAAAATAAAATAATCTTTTAATTGAGCTGTTTTGCTCAATGCCAGACCATTTACAGGGGGTCTCATATGCACAATGGATTAATACTTGCATTTAATAGACTTGACAGTTGCCCAGCTCTGTTTGCAAAAGATGAAATGTAATTAAAAAAGATAACATAAGAAAGATGAATGTGTGTCCCCTGCTTGGTGATAAATAATCTGTATAATTTCAATTTAATAGTCTGATTTCTGTCTAATGGAAATGTGATGGTGCTGTATCTGAAGATTACAGAGGACCAGTGAGGTGACACATGTAGCATCATGCACTTTCCTTTTTGCATATCCACCTTCTACCACTTTATCAGAACGGGTTTTACTATATTTAGAGTTCAGGCTTGGGTCCCGGGTTTTTGTCTGTTCCAACAAAGCTCGAGGCTGTGAACAACTCACATTAACCTCCTGATTATGGTCAGACCCGGACCCCACTGGCCGCCTCTCTCTTTTCCGAAGCCCCAAGGGTTTCTGTGGGGGTCACTGACAGAGACATAAGCTATTTTTTCCCACTATTTTGTCTTTCCTTTTCACTCTACCACAAATCTAGTGCTTTGTTGTCCTTTTTTAAAACTCAAGAGTATACACTGAGAATTCTTAAGTAAATGTTGCCTTTCACCTGAGACTTGTGAGAGACGTGTACCAAACACAAAATAGGCTTTGGCATTTAAAATAATTGCTTCTTTTATTCTACCTGTGTTGAAAAAGAACACGCATTCTGGTAAATATATTTAATCTTTAAACATTGTCTCTTTTCAGACGCCCTTCCCCACTAGCCGCATGTCAGTTATTTGTTGCTTTGAATAGAGAGAGAGCGACAGCAGAACAGCGAGAGATTATTGTCAGAGTAATTGGCTTTTCCAAGCTTGATTTGATACGAGCCTCCTGTCTTATCCCCACACTTCTTTATTATTGAGCATAATGGACCAAAGATCATACATCACGGCTCTTCATAACTCGGAGACATCACCTTGTGTTCACAGTGAGGTCAGGGTAGAGATGAGTGCATTTTTTTGTTTGCCATTTAATGTTCATGAGTTTTTTTAAATTACGGCTCTCTCACAACTCTTATGGTCTTAATTATGAGTGGCGTCATGTTGAGGATTTAGTATTATGTTGCATGATAAAGTAGGAAATACTGTCCAAACTGTCTGTGGCCGCCTTGTTCACTGAGATGTAAGTGAACATGATGTAAGACAGCCGTTATCTCAGTCAATATCTGCTAAAGCCCAATACTAAAGAACAAGACAGTTACACTGGGGTATTTTTGAAAATGTAGTTAATTTTATATATAGATATTTTAGTTTAGTTTATTATTTATTTTTAGGGACCTTGTGCCAAACACATTAATCTAACAAAAGAAAAGATGCTTTACACCAGATTTAGCGTAAGCTAATTTCCATCTGCAGTCCCTCTATACACACGTGGACAAAATTGTTGGTACCCTTCGGTCAATGAAAGAAAAACTCACAATGGTCACAGAAAAAACTTTATTCTGACAAAAGTAATAATAAATAAAAATTCTATGAATGTTAACCAATGAAAGTCAGACATTACTTTTCAACCATGCTTCAACGGAATTATTTTAAAAAATAAACTCATGGAACAGGCTTAGACAAAATTGTTGGTACCCCTAACTTAATATTTTGTTGCACAACCTTTTGAGGCTATCACTGCAATCAGACGATTCCTGTAACTGTCAATGAGACTTCTGCACCTCTCAGCAGGTATTTTGGCCCACTCCTCATGAGCAAACTGCTCCAGTTGTTTCTGGTTTGAAGGGTGTCTTTTCCAGACGGCATGTTTCAGCTCCTTTCAAAGATGCTCAATAGGATTGAGGTCAGGGCTCATAGAGGGCCACTTTAGAATAGTCCAATGTTTTCCTCTTAACCATTCTTGGGTGTTTTTAGCTGTGTGTTTTGGGTCATTGTCCTGTTGCAAGAGCCATGACCTGCGACTGAGACCAAGCTGTCTGACACTGGCCAGCACATTTCTCTCTAGAATCCCTTGATAGTCTTCAGATTTCATTGTACCCTGCACAGATTCAAGACACCCTGTGCCAGATGCAGCAAAGCAGCCCCAGAACATAACAGAGCCTCCTCCATGTTTGACAGTAGGGACAGTGTTCTTTTCTTGATATGCTTCATTTTTCCGTCTGTGAACATAGAGCTAATGTGCCTTGGCAAAAAGTTCCATTTTTGTCTCATCTGTCCATAGGACATCCTCCCAGAAGCTTTGTGGCTTGTCAACATGTAGTTTGGCATATTCCAGTCTAGCTTTTTATGATTTGTTTTCAACAATGGTGTCCTCCTTGGTCGTCTCCCATGTAGTCCACTTTGGCTCAAACAACGACGGATGGTGCGATTTAACACTGATGTTCCTTGAGCATGGAGTTCACCTTGGATCTCTTTAGAAGTCTTTCTGGGTTCTTTTGTTACCATTCGGATTATCCGTCTCTTTGATTTGTCATCAATATTCCTCCTGCGGCCACGTCCAGGGAGGTTGGCTACATAGTCCCATAGATCTTAAATTTCTGAATAATATGTGCAACTGTAGTCACAGGAACATCTAGCTGCTTGGAGATGGTCTTATAGCCTTTACCTTTATCATGCTTGTCTATAATTGTCTTTCTATTCTCCTGCGACAACTCTTTCCTTCACTTCCTCTGGTCCATGTTGAGTGTGGTACACACCATGTCACCAGACAACACAGTGACTACCTGAAGCCCTATAAATAGGCCCACTGACTGATTACAAGATTGTACACACCTGTGATGCTAATTAGTGCACACACCTTGAATTAACATGTCCATTTGGTCACATTATTTACAGTCTTTTCTAGGGGTACCATCAATTTTGTCTAGGCCTGTTCCATGAGTTTATTTTTTTAAATAATTCCGTTGAAGCATGGTTGAAAAGCAATGTCTGACTTTCATTGGTTAACATTCATAAAACTTTTATTTATTATTACTTTTGTCAGAATAAAGTTTTTTCTGTGACCATTGTGAGTTTTTCTTTCATTGACCGAAGGGTACCAACATTTTTGTCCACGTGTGTAGCTATATACATTGCCTGGAGAACTAAATCCTTTTTCTTACTTTGACATAAAAAAGTCCATTCTTGTACACTCTTATTCAAAATATACCAATCAATAAGGTCTTATTTTTGTTGAAAAGCAATAAAAGGGAAAATAAAGGTAAAAGTATACCTTTTGTGCTTGTATTTTATCTTGCTCACATCTTTACAGATCACAGTTTGTATAAGTGATAACATCTTTTGTGGTTGTCTAGACAACAAACCTTTGGGGCTGTTTTACTTACATTTATTTAAAGCCGCATAGAACACAAAATTAGGATCTTTGATGTTTTCTCTTATATGAGAGAAATGTGGTGAATGCATCCTTTTGTAAGGTGCAGTTTTCATTTTCTTTATTTAATCTGAATACCTGTTCACTGCTCACTATTTCTTTCATACTCAATTTTAAATCCATTTGCTCTTTTAGGTAAAATGTTTATTTTATTTTATTATTTTTTGGAAAACATCGACACTGCTGACCATTAGTGAATATCTGATGGAGTAATTAATATTTTACAGCGTTTTCCTGCAGTTTTACTTTAAGGTTGAACATTAAACCCCAGGTTTAATGATTGTGCATAAATTGGATGTTTCATGTCCTTTAAAAAAAAAGACAAAATCAACAGGTAGCATTGATTTTGTAGACAAAATTAGACATTTAAAGTAGCTCTTTGTCTTTTGTTGTTGCTGGTGTTGTAAATGAAAATGCTGTTTGGGAGGGGTGGCCATGGCCACAACAAAAACATGTGTAAAAAGGCCTTGACACAGTAAGATTGAGAACAACAGACATGTTGAGAACCGAGATAAAGAAGGTTGGGAATGCACAGGCGTGGAGAGCGGTAAAATGGTACATGAGGAGGGGGCTATACAGAGTGGGCTTCCAGCAGTGATTACATTGTCCATCAGGCCACAGGACGGCCCGCATCAGCCCACAGGATTGATGTTTGACAGAATAATTAGAAAACTGTCTCACCCTGTAATCACTGAAGCTCATCTTGCCAGAGAAGACTTCCATTTACTTTCTGCCACACACGTACACACGTGGCACACACAACTGGGTGAGGGAGTAGCTGACTGCTATATGGGGCAGTGTGTTGATGGAGTGTGCAGATGTGAGTGCACCTGTTTGTGCTTAAGGAACTGAAAGAGTTTATCTGCAGTGGGAGGGTGGCACTGGTCTTTTTAAAGGTGCTGCTGCCAGGGTTTATGGGCTGGACAAAAATGAATTAAGTGCAGTTTTACAACAGCCACTGGCAGAACAAATGAGTGGCGAGACTTGAGATCCCCACATTCAGCTGTACTTTTACTCTACCTGTTCATTAAAAATATAAAAAATAAAAAATTTAAAAAAGAATTAATGTTTCACATTTACCGCCATCCAAATGGCAAGTAAAGCGCAAATTTCTAGCAAATGGAATAGGACTTCCAGAGCATTTATTGCTGTTTATGCAGTCTTTTGCTGCATTTGTATTGGGCAGGTAGGTATAGGGATGATAAGTTATCCATATACTCTGCAGATCTGGGCAATTCCAACAGCACAGGTTAGACAAAGTCATGGTTAAAGCTAAATACATGACATGCATTGCCTGCAGCAGCACTTACTATTCATCACTGTTTATGATTTGTGTTGACATAAATGCAGCAATTTAAAGATGAGCATTTACAGTTTTAAAGAATTTTCCATACCCTCCTTCTTGGTTGTGAAAACATAACGTAACTAGAACAGAACTGACAGTTATTAAAGTGTCACTTTAGCTTTAAAAAAAAAAAAAAATACAGAAAAGCACCTTAACCTACTGATGGACAGAATTTTGAACTTTATTGCCTGACGACTGAGTCGTTAGGGATTTGTTTTATGTGGACCATGCAATCACAAAAAACATTCATACACTTACCCCAGCAAATACGTTTAAAGGGAAAAAATAAATAAAAACAGCATAAATGTCAATGAACCCAATCAATAACCCATTAAGATGGCTAAGACCTGCATACATAAGTTAAAGTAAGAGGAGTAGCCTACATCTACAATAAAACTATAGATACAGTACCATCAACAATAAAACACAACTGGTTTAAAGTTCTAGGGTTAAGGAGGCGGACAGTGCTGGGATTTGCACTGATTTAGAATTTGGTTGTTTTAGTCTTTATGCTTCTCAGTCTATGTGGTATATATGTTAAACATAAATCATTTTATCATTTCCACCCCATCAGAGAATACTGCAAGCATTAAGACACCAAAAAGCAGTGGAAAATGGCTGTGCTCGCTTCTGTAACCCTGAAATCTAACATCATATTGGATGTGCCACTCAGAGGCCTGGTGGAACATGTCTAACGTAGCCACTGGGGATGAGAGGACTTAACGGAGGCTTTAAACAAATGTCACATACTTCAGGGCTACAAAAACATTATGTCATTTGCTTGTTCAAACACTGTGAAATGTCTTGTAAGATGTCTGTCTACATATATTGCCTTTGGGTAATCACTAAATTGAGTTAAATGACTCTTCCATTTTCCAGTTTGTTATAGCTCTACATGTAAAATAATTTAATTGTATACTTGACAAATTTATAAATGTAAAACCTTGTGCAGGAATTTCTGCACAAAAAATGTATCTTAACATACATACTGTACATACAGTGTAGAGTGTAGTGCAGATGGTGCTCTTAAAGATGCAGGAACCAAAAACAACCCTCACCCTCCCAAACTCCTGCCACAACAACAGCTTCATGCCTGCTTTTATCGTATTAAAGTTAAACTAAACCAATTGACCAATACTAATCCATTACATCAAATTGAAATTAAGCGATTTATTTTATTTATTTATTTATTTTTTTTATCATCAATGTTTCTTTTTGGGCTGTTTTACTGTTTACGCAGCTGTATGCAGAGGTGGAAAGAAAAGCCACTTTCTCTGTAGGTTTTCCTTTCGTTATTGATTCAACATTGATAAGCCATGTAGATCAACAATCAACAAATCAGCACAATCTCCCTTGTAATCTCACAATCTCCCTATATTATTGACCAGGGTCTGTCATGAAGTTTACCCTCAAGCTGGCTGTCAAAATCCTTGGCTTAAAAATAAATATATTTTAAGGTCTTAAGGTGACGAATTTTTTTTTTTTTACAGATTATTCTTATAAAATATTGCATGAGGTCAATAAACAGTTTTTCTCAGTTAAAACAAAAAAGTGGCACAAGTGTGTGTTTGAGGGTAATTGCTGTTTATTGTACTGTTAGCTGCAAGTCCATCAAATACATCTCCTATGCATCTTCAAGATCTGGCAGTGTTGAATTACAGGTCCTCTATAGGTAATAGGCTCCATCTGTACCAACAGTTCAAAGGTCACATTATTTGTCCACCTTTTGACTCCCCCAAGCCCCTGGATGAGACCTGCATTGATTGGAAATCCACTCAGCCTCTTCCTTTGCCTCTGGAGGCCTTTATTGGGTTCTCTGATCCCTCTAATACCTGAGCAAACCCTTAATGGCTAATTGATATGCTGCTCTATTCTCCAGAGCTCCATCTGAAGTCTGCAGGGCGCAGTTTCAGACTTAACCGCCCTCCCATCCCGTCTTCTCCACCTCACATCCTTTTTCCTGAACTCAAATACCATGTAATCTGCATACGAGGGCAGACAACTTCACTATTTGACAAGACAAGTCAAGCAAAAAATGTATGTAACAGCTTCTACCGCAGCAGAATGTATGTGGTAAATGTGCTAACATGGCCAATCAGCGTATGTATTCATGTGTGGCTGTTTGAAAATTACAGTCTGATTACGCCCATCTGTTTCGACTTGCTTTGTGTGTTTCTGACAATTTAACACAATCTCACGCAGACCTTACAGGACCCACAGGAGGTGAACGAGCGGGAGAACGAGTAATAGCTGCAATGGCGAGTGAAATATGCCTGCTCTATAATTTCAGAATTACTCATATATTCAGAGCTGGGTAACCTTACAACAGTCCTCATGTTTTGAAACCAGTATAGTGAGTGAAGACTTCAACATGTACCATTTATAGAACCTTGGAGAATAAATTGTTCACTCAAAGTGACGGTAGGGTGTTTTAAAAAGTCAGAAATATCACTATGCACAACTTCTTTACTTTTCTTACTCGATTTTGGTTAGATACAACCCACACAGAACTCACTTGATATGTTCTGAGTAAGATATGTGATTAGTATGTGGGGGTAGCTCCTATTATATGGTGCATTCTCCCACTTAATTATTAGCATGTGCTTGTTCTGTTTTAATTAGTTTTTGTTGCATTGTCTCACTTCTCAGATCCCCCAAGGTAGTGTATGCATGTATTCTTAGAAAATTGTTGCACTGTATTGCTTGTTGACTCGTATAATTGGCTTTAGGGTAAAATTTGCAAGTTTGCCAATTATTGCAAAGGTTGAGGGTGAAATAAGAATGTAACACTAACAAGGAACTGACAATTTCACAGTATCTATAGTTATAAAACAAAAGAGGATGTTACTGTGCACTGATGTAAAGCACTTGATTATAGCTGCTTTTTCCTTATGTAGTAAAAGAATGGTGCACTGTGTTGGAGAATGGCTTCTTTTACTGTTGTTGGTCAAACCCTCTACATGTGTTTCCCTCACAAGCTAAATGTTAGGTTGTTGTTTTGTTTTTGTTTTTACTGGAGGAATGTGTCTCAGTTGAGCAAGTGGCCAGCATATTTAGACATGCAAATTGAGGGGGGGTGACAAAAAGAAACTCGGGGCAATGATTTGCCTTGCAAAGCACACCCATCTGCCCTTTCAATGGCTCATTGGCTCCCAAGATCAGGTGCAGTCTGAACTGGAATCATTTGGATAATTGACCTTCTGTGTGCATATATTAGAATAAATTAATTTTGATTGGCCAAGCAGCATTAGAAACAAAGCAGGAAATGTTAGCTCTTTTATATTCATCTGCTGGTTTGTTGTACTCAGTCTCTGCGGTAATTATGAATGCCATTTTCTAACTATTATGCATTTCGTCAATTCAATAGAAAATTTCTTGCCCTGGCCATAGAGCAGCAGATGCAGAATGAGACCTAGGCTAGACTTTAGGTAATGCTTCATTCAGTGTAGCAAAAAGTCACCAGAATAATCTTTTTGGGAAAATATGGAAATTTGAAAGTTTTCAATGTCTGTATGTAGGTGCAATGTATGTAAACATAATATTGTAGGCATGAAAGTATAATTTCTGTGGCTCCATGGGTGCTCCTATTTCTAACCCTAACCCATTTTCACAAGTGACCTTGGATCTGCAGTAAAGTGTCTATGCATATGTTTGTGCATATGTGTGTCTCATGCCTGATGGACAGCCATTAACCCTTCGTGAAGAGGTTGAGGAATATTTATGTCTGCCTGTCAGCGATGACACGACACCCTCTGGGGATGAATAATATGCCTGCCCCATTCTGGCTCCAATTGTGGAGACCTATTCACAGCAAAGTAGAGCTGTGTGGTAAGGTTACACTGTGTGTGTGGTTTGTGCACATTTATAAGCATTGTGATACCCTGAGGTGAGCAGCAGGAGACAAGTTCTACATCCCTCACTGACATCCGACAAACCTGCATCTCACCGCAAAGGTCTGTTGCGCTCCTAGTTGCTACATGTCATTGCTTTTCATGTTTTATTGTTTTACATCATGTGAAATACTTACACACCTTATCAATGAGCTAATTATCTGACTAAAATAAAGATTATGGATTTGGCAATGAGCCAATGGAAAGTACATTTTCTATATACTGTATATGTTTTTTAATTTTATTTTTTAATGGCCCAAGGAAATCAAAGCACTTTACAGAGTCCATTATTCCTTCACTCCACAGTCACACACTGGTGGTGGAGACAAGGCAGCCATTTTTTGACTACAGTCCCTCCAACCACCACCAAACCTACTCACACACTTTCATACACCAGTATCACAGCTGGACCACCACTGGAGGCAAGGTGGGTTAAGTGTCTTGCCCAAGGACACGACAGTAGGAAATGGTGAGAGAGCAGGAACTGCCGACCTTCCAGTTATAGGATCACCACTCTACCACTTGAGCCACGTGCATTAAAGTATGACAATAAGTTGGACAAAGACTACATATTTGTTGCAAAGCAGAATACTGTCAACTGTTTTTTGTAGGAAACCGTACATGCTTGTATCTATGGCAACTCCAATGGCAAGGAGTCATTTCAATAGGATTCTCCACTGGATCTTTTGCCGCCGCACAAACCACTTTAGGCTGAAAGCAAAGCCGTTTCTGCCATCACTGGGGTCATGAACTCAGTGCTTTGCGGTATTGCAGATTATAGAAGACTGAAGAATGAAAACTAAAAGGTTGAATGTGAGAGACCATGATGGTAACTTTTTAGTTTAAAGCTGTATCATCTGTAATAGTTTTGCTGTTTGAATCTTAACATTAATCTAGTCATATTTGTTTATCTTAAAAATGTATTATCACTCGACAACCTTTGACTGACCTAACTTTAAACACAACTGATGAATGAGGTTTCAGAAGCTTGAGATGAATAAAGCAGAACTAGATGGTCGACTTGACTGGAGATCACTGGGAACACTTTCAGCTTGTTCCCATGTTCAGTACATCTTCTCTGGGCATTGATCAGGCAGGTAGCTGCATTTTTAACCCTCAAGTGATGCCGTCATCTGTCAAGAGGTGTCTGTGCCAGTGACATGGCCAATCTTTGACATGAGGCCCTGAGAAGGGTCTGTCATGCTTCAGCAGGCCGGATAATTATTTCCCTCTTATCCCTCTTTGCCAGGGCCAATCCTAGCCTACAATAGGAGTCAGGGAACACACCACCTCCCTCACTGTCTGACTTCAACACCCTCTTTTTCCCTCAGACGCTCTTTGTGCCTCCCTCTCTCAAAGAATAGGTTTCCACATTCCAAACAGCTGCTCAGCTTGACAGAAAAGATGCTCAAAGTAGTAACGTACCATAAAAGATTGCTATATGAGCATCTTTATAACTTTGTTTGCATGGCTCCATTGATGGGTTGCACTTGTAGAATCTTGCTCCATCTTTTAAGACTTATCATTCAGCTGTGAAGTGAGGCACAATTACGCAGTGTGAGGCTCAAAGCGTGTGAAATGACTTTTGAGAATTGTTTGGCTGTGTCTGAAGTTTGAATGCTCTGTTGTCGCAGATGTTGATGTTTATCATTATCTTTGTAAGAAGGCAGAATTTGCTCATTTGTGTAGTCTAGGCTTTCTTTTCCTGTATGCCAGTATTGAACACAACCATGCCCTGCCAAGACGTCTGATACCAGCACATCTTTATTTTGTAGTGGGAAACTGTAGTTGCAGATTCTTTTGGTTTTGGGGTTCATTTTACGTGCAAATAAAATCCAAATTGTTTAGAATAAAGGCCAAACTGGATTTGCCAGCCAATCTCTGGTTTCAGTGGATTCAAGTTTCTTTGAGGCAGTACTAGTAAAAGCTCATTAAAAGTGCTCTTAATGCATTTGGAAAAATACACCACCACCAAATGAGATATCCAATAAAGCCCGCCCAGTTTTTAAAACAATTGGCTTGAAGGATTTATATTGAGTGAAGATTCCACTGAAGGCAACCACTACCAGACTTGTTTTGTTGTAGCAGGGTGGTTTATATCATCTGTGTGTAAGTGTGCATGTTATGTAAATAGTGCATAGATTAGTTAAGATGAAAATGTGTTATTGTGGTTGTTTTTATTTTTTCTGAAGTATATAATTGGCACCACAAGGACAGGCTAAATTTGAATGTTAACCTTTGTCCCCAGGGCTGTGTCCTCAGGCCCACAGCAGATCTCACAAATAAACCAGCACTGCCAAAGCGGGCAGGGACTGTACAGGCTGTCTGGACTAGATAAGCCAGAACAATAGCCTTTAATAGGCCACAGAGAGACACGCACCCATCTCCAACCATGGCTTTTTACTCCTATCGGCTCTCCGCTAACAAAGAAAACAAGATGCTCTGCCTTTTCTTCTTTCCTGCCGAGAGATTAGCCGTGCTGAACAGGGGTGTGGGCATGGAAATGTGTATTTGAGTGATAATTCACGCACACAAGCCTAGAAGAGGGAGCTGGCAGAATGAGAAGGAATACAATGCTTTTATATCCCTCTAGGTTTAAACTTCAAGAAGAAAAGTGCAGCATAATTGTCACTGTTTAGTTAAGTACATCAAAACTGAGGACTTTGAAGTATCACCAGCACTTTGTTTTCATTTGGGTCCCAATTAATGTATACTTGGCAGTTCTATCTGAAGTTGTACATGCCACATTGTCTTGAGATGCATTTCTTTCTGCTAAATGCTGTTAGTAGGGTATAAAAACAGACAGAAAAGGCTCTTTTTTTGACTTTGACACAAAAAGCCTTGGTGGGGTTTCACACTGCCAGCAGCAATGATCCTATTTTGTAAGATCGCAATAATTTCCCCGGCACACATAAGGCACCAGATCATGACGCATGGCTGAGAGAACGCACAAAGATCCTGTGAAAAGAGTGAGCTGGTACATTATGCCTGATGCCTTAATGCTGAGCCCTGATGAAAGAAATCCACCCTGCTGCCAAGTTACCTGAAATGAATACCTTTAAGGAGAGAGCCCGGGCTCCGCGCTGCGACTCTCCTGAGTGTGATGCAGGAGATTTCAGACGGATTGGAGTGTGCAATGCTATTTCATACCTGAAGATAGGATTTCCGAAACACTCAGAGCCTGAATGGAGCTGAGCAGTGTTGGGACTTTTGATTGCAATGGGCATCATACCAAGAAGGCTGACCCTGAATTTAGCTCCCATGTTTCCTCCAGTCCATTGAACCATCGAAGCTCTGGACAGAAAACCAAACTTGTAAAAATCATTCCTCAGGTAATGGAGAACAGTAGCTCATTTACTTTGCTGTTGTATTTACCCATTATTTTATGAACCAAAAGGCTCCTTTTCATTTAACAGTAGTTTATATTGAAATACTGAACAAGGGGGTTTCAGGTGCAGCACCTAGATGTATCACTGCATACAACCCACAACCAGTAAAAATTACAAAAAAGACAAACTTCCAGCAAAGTGCAGCTCCCAGCTACATCCATATTTCTATAAACTGCATTTACTTCTGGGCCAAGCAACATAAATCATGTCTTATATATCATTAATATACATGGCTGTCAATAGGAGACGCATGAATGGAAGAAATATGGTTCTTCCCAAAAGAGGCAGAGTTGAAAAATGGGCTGCAGATAGAAAGAGAATAGAGACTTTTCCCAGTGGGCTCCACCAGGCATCTGAGTCTCTACTGCCCCCCAGTGGATGACGAGCTCTGCAGTTGTGTGGTGTGTTTGTGAGGAAAAGAGAGTGAGACTTGCTGTATTAAGAATAGCTCCTATAGAAGATACTGCATATGCTAGACATGGATTATAAACATAGCATTACGTATTTCCGAATGCACATATTGTAATACATATATCTCTGTTACCTTTATTATAATAAGCCACAGTGAATGTATAGGTTTCCAAGTGGGCCCCATAGGTCCAGGTGTACATATATTATACCGGTCGTACTTCCTGCTTTCAGTCAGTAGGCGTGTGGTCAAACAATGTCAGACTATGAGTCTGAATGGTCTGAAATGCAGCCTCAGTAAAGTTGTAATTCTGTCAGTTTTCCAGCTGTTAAGACGCAATGGAATTATGTATGTTAAGAAATGTCTTGCTGACACGTGATTGCAGTTATTAAAGGTTAATGTAAACTATACAGATGAGCCCTGAGCCTCACTGTGTATGAGCGTGTCAGTCCACTGCTGGAGGCACAGCTGAGGTTTGTGAAGCAGTGAGTCTGTACCATTTCACACTTCTCTCTTTCCTTGTGCTTCTTCACACGTCTCATGTCTTTTCATGGTCCCACTTCACCCATGTGCACTCTGCAGTCTCTGAGTAGACCGTGTTCTTCACAGAGCCTTTTTCTATTTCAGATTTTTATAATTTTTCTTTCCAGAATTTAATCAACTAATTATTGAAGATATCATAGTATTTATTTTCACACATTCTTTGACCAGAGCACTGGTTTTCATATTTTTATCACTTGTCCTTTAGTTAAAAAATAAGTTGGTAATTATAATTCCCACATAAGCACTTTATTTCTTTTTAGTAAGTAATTGAATAAATAAATGCACTCAAAGGTGTTCTGCTTAGAATAGATTTCATCTTTTTTGCAGAAAAAAATCTATTCTTTATAGATACCACTTAGTTAATCTGGGAGATGGCTATTCTCATTGACATCTGAGACCAATACTTTTGTAATTGGAGTTTAACTAAGTCAGCTAGTTCTTATATTAGTTATTGGTTCTTCTGATCATTCTGCACATGATTGACATTGTCCTCCATGTCTATATAACTGTGGCTCTTTGAAATACTGTTTAATATTATGGGCGGGACAATATATTATTGGATATCAATGTCACTATGCACATATGTTTAC
The DNA here is from genome assembly GCA_024416835.2 of Perccottus glenii. Classification (NCBI taxonomy): domain Eukaryota; kingdom Metazoa; phylum Chordata; class Actinopteri; order Gobiiformes; family Odontobutidae; genus Perccottus; species Perccottus glenii. The sequence continues at coordinate 39,226,013 of CM044546.2, forward strand.
TATGTCACTTTGCACATATTTAGTTGTGTTAAAGGAGGACTGGGCTAAGGCTAGATGCCCTTTGAACATTTGGGTCTAATTCAATTAATGCTACATAACAGTGAACAAATTCATAATTCCTCCTTTTTCTTCACTTTCTTTATCAATTAATGCATTATTTATGTATTGTGATAATTCAATTATTGTGGGCTGCTTACAGTGAATTGTTACTGTTTCTGTAAGTTCTCTGCTTCAGTTCTTTGCTCTTCATATGGAGACACTCTCTTGGATCGCATGCAGAGGACAGTGACATGGTTGATGCTCTGATAGCTCTCCAAGTCCTTGATCTGTTCTCCCTGTAAACATCATTTTCACATGCTGAAAACATACACATGTGCACGGTCGCGCACACACCAACCGCTCATCCAAATTACTGCTAACAGATTAGCAGTGATTATAAACAAACATGGGGGATTAATCCTGTGTGCTCTCAGTCTACTTTTCCACTAAGCTAGCCAGGCTAATTACCAAGTGCTTAGATTGTTAGTGTAATCGCACACATACATACATCCATATGCTGGCTCTATTCACCACCATTGATATTAGCCGCACAATGATTTTCAAGAAATGTATCTTACATCTCAATAAAACAATGTGTTTTGCAGCTGATTTTATAATGTTTTTTTATGAAGTTTTTGAGGCGGGTATGTTTTAACATCATACGTTAACTTTACAGCCAATAGCTGCTATTTTGCAGGATCAACCTCGCTAAGCTACCTCCCAGTAGCCCAGTAGCTCATGACTCCATCTTGTGGTACAAAGTAATATGAAATTGACATGTCTGTAATATGGCAATAAGGTTTAAGACAGTGGTATGCTAAAAAAAAAGTTTATTCTCATTTTGGATATTTCAGAATCACTTTAGAATCTTGAAAATACAGTTTCTTTCAAAACTAAATGTGAAATGTGGTCTCTGTGATTTCTCATGTCACTAGTACAGTCTGAGCTATTGCTCTTTATTTGACCTCAGTGTATCCTGCTGGCCTCTTTATCGCCAACAATACATTACACTTTATTCTGCCCTCGGTGACAGTGTTTTCTATCATCTAAAGGTGTAACCCATGGGAGCGTGCTCAGAACACATTCATTCTGCGGCTCACTGTGGCACAATATAAAGGATCAATCAATTTTTTATTTACTAATTTTTAAACAAATTCTCATTCTTTTTTTAGGTTGAGGCCATCCTGGTGAACATCTTTGGTGGCATTGTTAACTGTGCCATCATTGCCAATGGTATCACCAAGGCCTGTCGAGAACTGGAGCTCAAGGTGCCGCTGGTGGTCAGGCTTGAAGGTGAGAAAATAACACAGCAGTACATGATAGTCCTTCATATTCCAAACGGTCATTTACCCTTCTGCCTCTTAACACAACAGCGTAATGAGCATTTTGTGGTCCAGATTGTTACAGTTTGTGGAAAAATGTCATTGATACAATGTTCCTGGACATTTAACATTTGAAAACAGGGTTTCCTAATTAGTGGTCATACAATTTACAACACACCCAGTCAATTACTTATCATCGCCACTTTTCTAAATATAACTCTACAAAACTATATGTGCATTATTTTAATTTTTAAAATGATTATTTTTTTAAATTCAGCCCATTAAAATTTCCTTTATCCACTAGTTACTCTGATGTGAGCACAAAAAACTAAAGAAATCTATAAAAACAATTATCTTTTATCATATTATTTACATCTAAAAACAGTCCTTATGTTATACAATAGAGCTGAAAGCATGTCTTCTCTGCGTTGTTTCAAAATTTGGAAGCCTTTTATTATTGTTGCAGTTTTCTCCTGAGCCGATCCATCTTCATTGTGGTCCAGTGTCCCAGTAAGGACAGCGGTGCATTTCTCAAACGTGTCATATTGTGCCGCACCCATCATTAGCAGCCGCCAGAAAAACAGCAGAGACAGCACTGATTGGCTCACCTCTATATGCTAACGAAACCAGCGCATCCCATGTGTGAGGTGGCAGCGGTGACTCCTGGAGGCACGGGGCCAGCTGGTGGTTAGCTTAATTGTCAAGATCCTGCCGAGCGTTGTGTCCAGAGTTAGAGTATATACAGTATGTGTGTGTATCAGGTAGCCTTTAGTGCTTCATACACTATGTCCTCACACTTTGCTAATATGTTTTGTAGGTCAGGCCACGTAAGCTGTTTTCAGAACCCCACTGTGGGCAGAGACAGTGAAGCTGGTAGGATCCAGTGCTGGGGACTGGAATATACAGATTTTGTCTAATTGCAGCTTTCTGGAGCTTTAAACCTTAGATTCATAAGCCCCCATTTTCCCCTTGTTTCCTCTTCCCCTAATACTCACTGATGTGGATTACACCTGGTGACTGATCTAGTCAGATATTTTCACTACACATCACAGGCCCTGTTGATACCTTTTCTTAAAATGATTCTTGAATGATTCAATCACAATCATTTGCCGCTATAGTTGGTCAGCTTTACTGGTGTGTCCAAGGTGAGTTAAAAAGGCAGCGTCTAAACATGCATATATGGATACCAGTGTTAATGTTTATATTCCTCAGGACTTCTTCTGATGTTATAGCCACTTTTTTCCACAGCACAGTATGGTTTAACAACAGAACATGTTACATTATGACACAGTCAAATGACATTTAGTTTGAACTAATGAGCTCACTCAGACAAAAATCTTTTTAAAAACAGATTTAAATTGAAGAATCTCAAATAGGCCTCTATACTGTGGGTTATTGAGTAAATTGAGAATAAATAAAAACATAGAGCATAACTATTTATTTGACGGCTCATAACACACATCTCACATTATAAAATAAGTGACTGTCGGTAGGTTAATAATAAAACATTGCAAGTGCGTAGTCCATCTCCAGTCAAACTAAGGCATATACACCATCATGCATAATTAAAATGAACTGAAAATGAAACAAATTACTTTTGCAACTACTGTTAACAAGCAAATATCAGTTTCCCCTAAACATGCAGTGCTTTCAAATTTGTAAATGAAACCTGACTTTTAATTAGCCACCACACATTTCTCGTACAAGGCCATGTAATTCCACCTGACTCCCAAACACACTGAGTCCAGAAGGTCACTGCTGGTGGCCCGCCTGAGCGTGTTTTCTTGGCCCGGGTCTAATCCGAGCTTTAGCTGTGGGTCATTACATCTTGGGCTGCGGTCTTGTGGAGAAGATTGGTTCAGAATCAATCAGCTCAGCTTGTGAGGCTGACCGCAGGGTAGTCGGAGCGGCCCAGCGCTCTTCAACGGGATCAGAATGGATTAACTGGCACACTTTTAATTGGGAAGGCTCATTTGTAAGTTGTGTTGATTACATAGATGGGGAGTTATGAATTCCCATATGTGCAGAGGAAGAAGCATGTGGTCCAGATGCTTAAAATGTTAAATGAGGCAATTTTTTTTTTTTGCTTAAACTCACCTTCTTTGTCATTATGGGAAACCTATTACCACAATTATTGTATTATGTCTTAAACAAATATCTATTCAATTGAAAACATTGGACCATGAAGCACTGAATTAAAAATGTCAGTCTCTTTTGGACACAGTAGAAATACTTGACACCTAATAAGTGTTAAACATCTTCTAACATTTATATCAAACACTTTTTTTTTCACAAGGTTCTGCCTGTGTGAGTACAATTTACTTCACTACATGTGTGTTTTGAGTGTTTGTGTCAGAGAACTGTGAGAACAACAAGAGGGGAGTTGGATTAGAGCATTTAGAAATGCTCTTAGAAATACAGCTAATTCTGCTCAAACTTAACGGTGAAGTCATGATTAATTAAAAAGCAGGACTTTAGCCATTGTCTGATTAGAGTGGTGTTACTAAAGGCAGTAGGGGTGCATTGTCAGTGTAACCATTCTAAACTTCTGCAGGAAAGGTAGCAATTATTTTTGTCAATTTGCTAATTACTTTCTCTCAATTCAAATCTGATTAATGAACTAACCCTGCAATTCAATCAAAAGCAAAATCACTGGTTACTAATGAACAAAAACTTCACAGTAACAAGGGTTCCTTGTTCTGTACAGCCCTCATTGGTCACATGTTCTTTGATAAAGCTCGTGTCTGCCACTGTAGTAAAAAGCACTCTTAAAGAGGCCTTAGGGTCCAAGAGAAGGCGACAATAACCATCTAAGCATTCCCCTCCCTCTATTGATTTACAGAACCATTTCTCAACTTTTACAAACATAAAACATTGATGGCCAGCTAGCCCATCAGAAGATTATTACTCTCTGCGTTCACATATAGGAAAGCATTTAGAGTTTGACACATTGGAATGATTGGGGGAGGGACTGGACTCATATTTTCACTGCAAGACATGCTGACTAAATGTCATTAAAAAGCAAATGTAGATAATCAGACGGCATTACCCAAGAGATTATATTTAAATAAGTGTGTACTGGTTTAGTTAACAGTGTAGTGGACAGTACACTCATGTGATTAGCTCAGCTTGTGAGGATGAATAACCCCCTCGAAACTGCGGCATCAACAGAACTCTGTGGCACAAGTCTTTGGCGCGGCACCAAGCCTTATTATCCTTTTGAAATACAGCGGCTTGTAATTGACTCGCACATTAAAGTGGCATTTTCACAATAGTCACAAGTAAGCTCTCGCTAATTAGGGCAGAAACATGTCGGCGAGTGATAATGTATCACACACTAAAGCACGGCCTGCTCGATTGTGGTTGTTGTGCGTAAAGCAGGTTTGTTTTTGTCATTACAACTGAGCAGTGTAACCTGTGTAAACCGCGAACAATGAAACGCATCCAGAAATATATCAAATGTTTGTGAATATACTTCTTCAAATCTATGTTTTACTGAAGGCCTTTGTCCAGTTTAGAGAGCAAAGAATTAAATATAACTACAACTACTCAAGTGTCAAACAGTTAATAGGAGTTCAAAGATTGCTTGTGTTGTCCAAGTCTAATAAAAGTCATGCCACTAACAGGAAACATACCATTAATACAAATGAATTAAGTTAATTAAGTAATAAAAAGGAAAGCATGGAAGTTGTACCCTCATAAGAAAGATGATTTGTCAGTAAGTGGGATATATTAGGAAAAGGGACAGTCCAGTTATTTGTAATAATTTGTAAACAAGGGTCTAATGAGATATTGAGAAATAGGTAATTAACAATGTATGACTGCTTAATGGAGCCAGTGTAAAATGCTTTTATAACTACTAACAAGACTTCTGAATATGAAAAAAAAGAAATACTATTATATATAATAAAATATATATATATAATTTACAATTTTTATTCAGTTCCTTATTTATAAAACCACAGAAATGTGCAGTACAAGTACTTCAGTGTAACAAAACTGAAATTTGGAACATTTCTCAGTAACGTGTGCAAATTTAAACAGACAGTAATGTCCTTCAGTGTTCTGAATCATCGCTCCTGTCTGCTGTTCCAAACTACCTACTGTAGGGAATAAAAGAGCAAAATGAAGAACCACATTTTATTAATTTATTTAGTTTTTTACATGTTGGAAAAGTGTATAAATATCTTTGACAGACTAGGTATGTTTATCTCCAAAACAGTTTAAGTGCTTAATTAATCTTTTACTCTACTACATTCACAGCATTGGTTTTATCTTTATTGGATCTTGATGAAGATAGATATTTTGCTGTCCTTTTTAATTTGATGTATGAAGTATTTTTTTTTCCTTTTTATAATTCAATTTTAATCACAGCTCTTGGTGACAGCAGACCTCCTCCATCTATATTTCTTTACCATTGAAAAAAATGAGCATCAAACTATGCAAACCATTTAAATTGTTCTATTACTCCACCAGTCAAAGGTTTGCACACACCTTCTCATTTTCTGTTTTTTTATTTATTTTCATTTCTTTATCTCACTGAAGACATTAAAACTATGAATAAACACTTATGGAATCATGCAGTAAAGAAAAAGTGTTAAATAACTTAGAACATGTTTTTTATATTTTAGATTCTTCAAAAAAGCTCTTGGCATTCTCTCGATGAGCTTCATGAGGTAGTCACCTTTAAAAATGGTTTTCCAACAGTCTTAAACTTCACTCTGCAGTCCATCTCATCCCAAACCACTTCAATTGGGTTTAGGTCAGGGGACTGTGGAGGCCAGGTCATCTGGTGAGGCACGCAGTCACTCTCCTTCCTAGGCAAATAGCCCTTCCACAGCCTGGACGTGGGTTTCGGGTCATTGTCCTGTTAAAAAAATAAAGGATGGTCCAACTAAACGTAAATGGGATGGGATGGCATGTCGCTGCAGGATGCTGTTGTAGACATGCTGGTTCTGTGTGCCTTCAATTTTGAATAAATCCTCAAAAGTGTCACCAGCAAAGCATCCCCACCCCTTTACACCTCCACCTCCAGGCTTCACGGTGGGACACATGCATTTAGAGACCATCCGTTCACCTTTTCTGCATCACACAAAGACACAGTGGGTGGAACCAAAGATACAAATCTGGACTGATCAGATCAAAGCACAGATGTTCAGTGGTCTAATGTCCATTCCCTGTGTTTCTAGGCCCAAACAAATCTCTTCTGCAGCCACAATATTTGACCATGAAGGCCTGATTGGTGCAGTCTCCTCTGAACAGATATGTAGAGATGTGTCTGCCACTAGAACTCTGTGTAGGCATTGATCTGGGCTCTAATCTGAGGTGCTGTTAACTGGAGATTTCTGAGGCTGGTGACTCAGATAAACTTATCCTCAGCAGCAGAGGTGACTCTTGGTCTTCTTTCCTGGGGCGGTCCTTTTGTGAGCCAGTTTCATTGTAGCGCTTGAAGGTTTTTGCAACTGGACTTGGGAACACATTCAAAGTTTTTGCAATTTTTCGGGCTGACTGACTTTCAGTTCTTGAAGTAATGATGAACTGTTGTTTCTCTTTACTTACTCAGTACTTTACTTGCTGATTCTTGCCATAAGATGAATTCTAACAGTAAGAACCTGACTGCTGCACAACACAACTGATGTTTACTAAATAATTACATACGTGTTCATTCAAAGTTTTGATGCCTTCAGTTAGAATAAAGAAAAACCAGTAAACGAGATGATGTGTCCAAACATTGACTGGTAGTGTATGTGCTGTTCACTCAGGTCTGTGTGTCCAAGAAAATGTGCTGTGACAGATGTTACTGTTTGTCGGTTTGTCTACTGTACACACCGTGGGTCCAGGCAGCAGTGAGTAGGTCTCTGGCAGCACCTAGTGGCTGCAGGTGCATACTCTGTTCTCCCTGACACTCTCTGGCACACAGCGAGGGGCTCTGTCCTTGGCGCTGGCTGCTGTGAGCCATCAGTGCTCCCTGCTGCTCACAGTGGAACTGCAGTGCGCTCACACACTAAAAGAAAGAGCCTTGTGCTGCACGTGGCTTCTTTTCTCACTTCTGTTTGAAGGTTGAAGCTGGATACAAACAGGAATCACATACAGTTCACACTAGACTATTGTTAAAGTAATATTCTTTATTCTTATTCTTTTCAGGAAAAAGCATTACTACTGATGATGTAAATTAGTTCTTTGGTGATAACTTGAGTATCATTTTCTACCTGAAATCTGTGAAAGCTTGTATTTATTTCTTTATAACTGGCCTTTTATGTCTAATGTTTTTTTTTAGAATGAGGTAAACAAACTTTAAACAAAACAAAAGCCTACAACACATATATTTTCATGAATTTGTATTGAATAAAAAGATGAAAGCATTTTCTTTATACTTGCTGTATACACTTTCCACGTTTGTCTTTCAAGCAATGTCTTTTGAATTATGTATTGTGTGCATATGGCTGCTTTTCCCGACCTTATCTCTTGTTGTTTGAAGTTTGTTGTGCACCATCTTGGTTTAAATCACCCTGTGTATACGCCTCTTTATGGTGATATGGATCAGCCAATCGTGTCGGCGCTCTCGGGTCAGCTTGTTTAATGTATAAGCAACATCATCGTGACTACAGATCCACACACAGACAGAATATTGTCCTCTCTTTGACGAGTGTATGACTAGGGACACTCTATCCTCTGTTTATGAGCCAGAACAAGGTCTCTTCCTGCTCTTCTTCTAATTAATTACACCGCACAATTGATTGTTTGTAGTGCGCGCCTGCAGAAATGTGTTTGGAATGACTTATTATCTGGCCGGACGAAAGAGATGAAATATTAGGCGTTAAGTGGCGCTGGTAATAGAATTCCTCTTGAAAGGTCTATTGATCAGGGTGGCCAGACCTCTGGAGAATTCATATATTATATCGTCTTAATTACAGAGCAGCCAGGAGCACTGAGGTCAACGTGGAAGTGTCTGACAACTGTCACACACACACCAAGCATCAGAGACCTGGAGACTGATCACTCATTTTGAATTACTGTATTATATTTTTAGTTTTAATTAATGCAAAAAAATCTGCTTAGTTTGCTCAGGTAAACTATTAAGCATGAGTACTACAGTAGTTTGTGGATTTACGTTTTGCAGTCACATCTCTCTGTTCACTCCAAATATGTCTTGCTAACCTTTTTTGCTTTTTTATCAAGAAAACAAGGACTTGTTATTGTCTGAGGACAATCTAAAATGTTGGCTGATCTGATTGATTCAACATTTTGCCTTTTCTGTCGTTTTCCTCTTTTCCATTCCTCCCTGTGACTTTCTCTCATCCCGTCCTCTGCGGCGCCCCCTGTGGCCTGTGTTGTGACAGACATCGCCGACTGTGTGGAGTCAGTCGCTTGTGGAGTTTTGTCTCCTGACGGTGTCTCTGCTCAGTTGGTGCTCTGCTGGGCCGTGGGTGCCACCATATCTGCCAGCACCTGCTTCCCCTGACCCGCACTCACACAAACACACACTGAAAATGGCCTCTTGACCTTGTTCACAGTAGAAGGTTTGTTCGGATCAGTGCTTGTATTTGCCACCCATAACTGCACCCATCTGTCACCACAGAGGATTGATCCCTCTGATGGAGAAATGTCTTTTACACACTGTAGTTTCAGCAGCACTGCAGATGGCAGATCTAACCATAGACAACAGAAAATAAAGGAGGTATAGGCTAGCCAGCGGCTTGTCTTTTTGTTACTTATAGCTCCGTTTTGGATTGCAACCGTTTTCTTCTGTCTAGATTCACCACTTGAGTAAATTATGGGAAATAAAGAAAGAAAAAAATAACAAACAAATAAAATAAAAAGTGCTTTCATTCTTTTGTTAGGAACCAACGTCCATGTGGCCAAGAGGATCCTAACCGAGAGCGGACTGCCCATCACCGCTGCCGAAAACCTGGACGACGCTGCCAAGAAAGCAGTGGCTGCCATCAAGAAGTAAATGGCCCCCGACAGCATCATCGGAAGTGTTCATACCACCTCTGCCTTTTCTCACACCGAGTCTGTCCTGTTTAACACTAGCGGTCTAATGCTAGTTGGTCGCTAATTGAAACAGCACAACAGCGGTGTTGTCAGTATAACACCTCCACTGTTCGCTGTTCACACCATCCGCAGTTAAAATTAGCGGCTTTCTTTCTCCAGGAGATAGCGTTTTGATTAATGACTTAATGATGAGTTGTTCAAGCCTTTATATTTTAATCTGACTTTGTGACCTGACACTTGTGCATTTTATTAAAATACCATCACATCATAGCCTTTAATTAAGTATTATTTAATAGAGAATAATGGAGAAGACCTTTTAAATCTTTAGTTTAAACAACTGTGTGCAAATTTATTTTTATACCAAATGAAAAGTAGCATCACGTAAACAGGAGGCCTTATTGTGCTGATGCTTTACTCGAACCTAAATCCTGCCATTGCCTTGTATGTGTCCATAAGGTGCTTTTGTACGTCATGTCTTATGCAGGCTCATGCTCAAAGACTTAAAACTGTGACAAACACTTTTGTAAAGGATATAGCCACAATAGTTTCCTACAAAGTTATAAATAATAATTGTAATAAAAAGTTTTTATTATGATGACTGAAATACAGTGTGAAAGCTGGATATAATTTGTGAATTAAATAATAATGAAACGCTGTATGTTCTTGTGTTTTCTGTTAATATAGAATAATCCACAGAATATATGGAGCGTCAGACCACACTTAAGTAAAAACGTTATGTAAAGTACAGCAGTAATGTAGCAGGGTAGCCACTCAATGCTTTATGAAAGTGTTCAGGGTTGATATTTAGATGAGCTTATGTTAAGTCTGAAGTTCACCAAGAGCAAAACACACCATGATTACCGTTTCTCATGAACAAAGGTTAGCTCTGCAGTTCTGTTCTTAGGAAGGTCATGCCCCATGGTATCTGTCCAGGAGAACAAGAATAATAAATCAATAGTTCCATTCATTCAGCTTTTAATTTGGCTCAGTGGAGTAAAAAGATATGATTTAGTAAAATAAAATCTGTTGGAAATTAAAGTAAAAAGTCATAGATGCATAAACCATTAACTTGCTTTGAGCAATAATAAAACACATGTGAGAATGTATTAGAAGACCAGTCACATCAAGCAAATACGAGTCACACTCATAACACACACAAAAACTCTCAAGGCATTTGGTAAATCTCTCGTCTTGGTTTTCATCAACTGCAATTGCAACTTCCCACACCTTTGTTTTCTAATAAACTCCCAACCGTGTCGTCCCATGTGAGTCTTTAGGCCACTGACTGTCCTTTATGGGTCCCATTAAGACATCCACTCGAGGCAGACAGAGTTGACTGAGACCTCTTCTTGCCAGACTCACTGGCGATGGGATGGATTATCTGTCAGGTGATCTGTGTGGACACCCCACTCAGTCACGCCCACACACACAAATACATTGTCCAGTGCATACAACTCTGTGCATCAGACACCCAGAGAACGGATCCAGTCTGCAAATGGAGAATTGATATTTAAACCAAGTAAAATAGACTCAGACATGCAACGCTGACAAATATTGAACTTTTCAAAACCCTGCCCAAGTTGTTCTACTATATATTCCGATCCTACCATTAAAATTAGATTCTAATTGATGATTCTTGATCTTGATTCAATCAAAATCTAATCATTTTAATTTTAAGATTGTACATCTGCTTCTGGTTCCAATGGAGGATGGTCAGGTTGCCTACAAGAAGCCACAGATGACAAATTAAACCAATTATGTGTAGAGAAATACATGCAACCAAAAGGACGGGACAGGGATCAAATAGAGCAATGTAACTGTGTTTCAAAAGTGTTTCAGGTCTTGTTTTGGACAAACAAGTGTGGAATGACCAAAGTCAGGCTCTCACTTGGAGGATTTTTCCAGTAATTAATATTTTAGACCCATTTCTGACCCGGTACTGTCATGTGCAATGTGAAGACATGGAACACCATATTAAGCAGAGAAGAAGACCTTTCTTTTGTCGATGACATTCTTTTCTAATGCTGTATTTTCTTGCTTTGGCATTTGTTTAAGTAAAGCGTTGTTTACACAAAGCAGTCTTTCCCAGTTCCAGCAGCTCTAATGAACGCACAAGCATCAGGGAATGTGTTTCTGCTCATTTACAAGGAACAATGTGTGAGAGAATGTTTTTGAGTTAAATGTAGTAAAAGTAGATGACTTTCAGCTAACTATTGTAATGTTAAGTACAAACATTTATCACCAGGAGTCATCGAAAAACGCACACGCAGAGGTGTGTCACTCTGTGGCTGCGCTGTACTAAGGCCGCCATGGCGTTAAAATGGACTGAAGGGTTCAATAATTGCCTTATTTCATGCTCTTCCCTCTGTGTGTCAGAAATCTCTCCGCTGATGGATTGGATGGAGGAATTTAAGGCTTGTTAAAGCAGGGCTTCTCGGGCCCTCGTATTGTTTAATTCAGTGTCAAGCTAGAGGTCACGACAGAGTGTGCACACTGATTTACTGGGCAAAATTAGTGCCGCTCCTTCATATAAATATAGATGAGCGGGAAAGAAGCTTTGGAGGTCAGTCTGAAGTCTTCTCTTTTGTACCCCCTGCTTTTAGCAGGCCTGATACCTCGAGAGGAGAGGGGAGGTGGGCAGCGTTTAAACGGCTTGCTTGTTTAATTAAGCTGAATTATTATGCCACTGGAGTTGTATTTTATACTCTAGCAGCTTTACTCTATCTGTCTTTGTAATTGTCTGTTTTGCTTTCTCAAAACCAAACTGCTTTTGAATTGATGTCAAACGGTAATTGCCACTTTATGAAGCTGTCTTCAGTGTTTAAGTGCTCTAGGAGAACGGTATTATTTCAGACACCAGGGTCAGGCCTGTCGTCTCTCAGGAAGTATTGGATATTTATTGTGTCATTTAGAGGCTACAAGTACAAACATATTAGTTCATAAAAAAGCAATAAAGCTATGAATTGCGTTTGCCATTGTGCTGCATCTTCAGGGACAAGGGTTGCTCAGTATTTGCCATATTCCTCGGTCAACAGTGAGCACAGGAAACAAAGCAATTTGGTTTATCCATATGTTCAGAAACTCTATATTAAGACACTTCCTTCTTGTTCACACAAAATGCGTGATCCATTCCCTCCTCACCTCTCAGCTCTCGCTCCTGCTGTCACCTCCAGACGGAAATCAGAAGACAGAGTTGCTGACAGGTTTTATGGAGAGAAAGCAACTCCAAGTTAAAAAGAGCAGGTGCGCCGTGTTTTGCCATTGAGGTCTTTGCTTCGGCCTTGGCTTGCACATGAGCACAAAAATCCATTTCCCTCTCTCCAAACTGTTGTCAGTGCGGCTGTAATTGAAGGACTTCGAATCGATTTGAATTACCTTGACTGTCTCTAGAAATCGAGCGAATGGGGGAGAAGATTTTAAAAGTGGCAACGAGCGTCACGCCTTTTGGAATCTTCCTTTTTCCATGACAATCTCTTGTTCGCAGATGTCAGTCAATAACATTGTGAGCTCTCTTTTATTGGGAAGTGTTCAGTTTAGTCTGAATCTTTTTGGAAAGTCAAACTGCAGTCAATGTCCTCCATCTTTGCCTTACTTTGTTAATCTCCATCTTTATTTCTGAATTTATATCGTCCAACCATTTTCATTTTATCTTTCCCTGTCATGTCTTCTTGTTGGACTTCACTGATATGTCATCCATCTTACTCTCGTTCATCACTTCTTTCAAAGCTTCATTTACTCCTTTTGTCCATCAACTCATCACCATCACCTGCTCTAATTGGCAATTTCTCATTTTGTCTTAACTTTGTTTAGATGCAGTAGTCGACAACACTCTGTTGACAACATTTACTGCATTAGGAACATAAGAAATCTGCTAATGGTATAAAAGCTCATTTTTGAATGAGCTCTTAAAGCCAACAGCTCCTAATTAAAACATGGATGGGGAGGATAGCAACACAAAGTCTGATGGATTATTAGATTGTGTTGTTGTCAAGCTGCTCTTATAAAGCAATGCTCTCTTGGTGTTTGCTTTGTAAAAAATAAAAATGAGGTGTGATCATGAGAAGACAAAGTGGAAACAGTTGTGAGCTGGTGTTAACTGTTCTCACATGCTTTGTGTTTTTTATAATAAGTAGCATATATGGAGGTTATTTATGGCCTAAAGTAACAAGCGTACAAAACTTAACAAAATAATAAGTGTATAACTATAGAATAAATGATGCCCACTTTTGGTAGAACTTCTAATGTAAAAAACAATTATCAGGATAAAAAAGCCTGAGCCCCTTCTACCGGCCAGAGTTTGCATTTTGGTGTTCAACTAAGTAATATCAAAAAAATATTTGTACATTATACGTCTAAACTTCTTTTTAGATCCCAGATTGAATGTTTGACCATACATAAGCATAACTCATGAAACCAGACATTCCACTCGTGACCAGCTCCATCATTTTGAGTCCAGCTCCAAGTGTGCGTGATTAGGTGAAGGTGACTTTGACAGTTAATAGCAATAACAGTTCATTTTCTTCTTCCCTTCTATCAGGTCTCATACTTGTGCTGAATATAACCTTGTGCGTGTCGACTGCTATCGCCGTCAAACGCCTCGGCCCGCAGCACACGCTCACAAGATGGTTTGTTGCCCGGCGCTTGAGAAAAGTGGCCTGTCACCTGTGATTTTGGCTACAATCTAAAGCGGAGCGGTAATGGCAAGATGAAGGCTGCTGCCTCGCTCTGACACTTCCCCACATCCAGCTATAAACAGACAAAATAAACAAGATGATAAAGCTGAGCACAATCTTGAGTTTTTTTTAAGCTCTCTGTAATCATACGAGGTGAATGTGTGTAGATCCATGTAAACATCTTCTCCTGCTTCTTTGTGCCATCTGTTTATCCTCTGTTGGACGGTGTGTTTGTGTAGTGAAATATGCTTGTAGGCTTGTTTTCTTTCACTGACGCAAGTGGATTGTTTTTGCCATAAAGGTAAACTTAGACCGGCTTAGCACGTCTTAGCCCTGCCACAGTATTTAAACTGTGGAGGAGCCATTTGCATGAGATGAATACATTAGAGGCTAAATGTAAACTCTCTTGTAGTTTTCTTTATGTGCAGGTTTTGCTGAGCACATACACATACAGGCTTGTAGTCATTATATATTAGAGTGAAGTTTTACCAGTTTTAAAGGATAGCTTTGATTTGAATCATACATACTACAGTAATCAACAGAAGTAGCATGCAATAGTTTTGCTTGATAAACTGGACACACTTTGTTTTCCAAAAGGGTATGTGCAATTGGAATCCTCTAGATAGATTTCTATTATTCTGCCAAATAATATACTGTACAATTACTTTAGATTGTTGTCCAATTAGATACATTTTAGATACTAACACATTTTCTTATTGGATATAAAAACTGTACTGTATTTTTACAATTTTTTTTATTTTTTTATTTAACCAGGATGGTTAAATAAGAGATTACAAATCTCTTTTGCAGGGGAGTCCTGGCCCCATGTGTGTTTGGGGGGGGATTGTTGTACATGTTTTTGGTGGTAGGGGAAACCGGAGTACCCGGAGGAAACCTACGCGGACACAGGGAGAACATGCAAACTCCACACAGAAAGGCCCTGCCCTGGATGGGCACCACTTTGACACTGTGCCGCCGATAATCATCACTTATTATACCCATGGGGAAACTGACTGTCAACAGCTGCCACCAGGGGGCGCTCAGCATGTCTTGATGTTGCTGGGGGAAGCCAGAGTACACGGAGGAAGCATGCAAACTTTACACGTCATCAATACTTGAGATGCTACAGGACTCTGCTCAGTTAAAGGCTCCAATTTCTACCGTTCTACTTTCTGTTATGAACATATGTATATTTTCCTTGTTACATGTAATTTAACAGTTTTGCATATCCCAGGCGATGCATGGAACGCCTTGAAAGCGATGTCAGTGAAAGTGTAAGGAGAAAGAGGGGACTGCTCTCCTGAATGAACACAGACATTACCTACATCCAAAGGATATTTCAAACACTTCCCCTTGTAAAATTCTCCATTACATGGGTCAATAGAGGGCAATAGAAGAAGAATAAATACGCACACTTGTGCCAGGACCGCTCACACACACACACACACACACACACACACAGCTGACACTGCTGTCAGCCCATCTGATTGCCAGTTAGGAGTCTCACCCACCACGACAAGTGCCCTTTTTCGCTCCAAGCCATTTTCCCCGCCATGTCAGATATGGGGATATTAATGAATGCACAATGACAGTACTTAGGAAGCCAAGCGCCTATTCTGCCTCCACGAATCTATCCACGGGTTACTTAAGTGTGACAGGAAAAAGAAACTCTGGAAACAAACAGGTGCGGGTCAGAAACTCATCTTCTCAGTGAGATTAAAAACTCATCTTTCAAAGCAACGCAGTGTTATTGAGG
The DNA here is from genome assembly GCA_024416835.2 of Perccottus glenii. NCBI lineage: Eukaryota > Metazoa > Chordata > Actinopteri > Gobiiformes > Odontobutidae > Perccottus > Perccottus glenii. The sequence goes on from CM044546.2 coordinate 39,241,798, forward strand.
TTGAATCAAAGGGCTCTTCATGCAAATGGAGGGGTGATTGGGCACAGGGGAGGTGTGTGTGTTTAGCAGTGTGTCCCTCTGTCCAATTACTTCTGTAAGGATAAATGAGAGAAAGAGGTCTAGCGGCTGTCACTGTTTCCAAAACACTCATTACGTATCAGGCGTTTCTGTATTTTATTTCACAAACTTTACACTGGCAGATATTCAGGAGCATTTCAGAAATTCACAAATGTAAGAATAGTACATTTACCCACACTCACTTCTTATATTTCTTCATATCTGGTCTTCTGTAGCTCTCTGGAAGCATATGGTACATGGTTGGTTAAAGCTGATCCCTGATGTCCACGAGAAAAACAACATGATTAATAAAATATAAAAAGTCTTGTTGCTATCGATATTGTATTAATCATGTAGCCTGATATACAATCATGTTAATATATGACAATTTGTTTGAGTGCGCTTGCAAAAAACTGCCTCAATGAAACCAAGGTACTGGTGGACCGTTTCCTCATTAATGTCAAGTCCAGCACATACCTGGAGAGTTTGTACAGAAGACCCCTTCCTTCTTTTGTGTGGTTGCTTGTAGCTTTTATGTCGCCTCCAACAACCTGAGGGTCATGTTGGCATTTCATTGCCACTGCTTCCTCTGTGGCTTTCTTCTGTAATGAGCTCTGCAAAGCCAGCAAGGTCACATGCCACAAACACAGTGACACAGACTTTTGTGCTCTCTGTATATGGGCTTTTATCTTGTTTTATAGCATCTACTGTATGCTTGTGTGTCAAAGGGCAACCTGCTGCAAAACTGTCACAATTGTCAGCAGCTGAGAGGATTTCCATGTGTCCTCTGTTAGCTCTGTACCCCGGTCCCACGTTATATAAACCTTGTAGAAGAGAAGAGAATAGGTGGCTGTAGTTATTTCTGTAGAGTTAGAAAAAAAGGCAGTTTTTCAGATTTCCCATTGTATTTGCTGTGGATGATGATAACATGTCTAGTCTGTGGGTTTCTGTTTTAGCCTATTTTTGGTCAAATACATTTTATAATGTTTACAAATGGAACCAAGCCTTTATAATGTCACTTAGCTTACTTAGTTTTGTGTGTGCACCAAAGGCCAAGACACTCCTTCCTTCAAGTTTACTTATATGTTATGAAGTCTAAGTCAGGAGTGCTGTGGCCCCCCTAAAAATCTGAAAATCCTGTGAGGCCCCCCTCAGTCTTAAATGTTCACTCTGATCAAAATACAAGACTAAGTGAAGTATTTCTCTGAAAATATTATTCAAAAAACATAACAAAAAACGCAGGCTGTTGGCTATAAATTGTTTAATAATGCCTTTTTTCCAAAGAAGAACTTATGTGCAACTAGTGCGCTCTTTCACTCTGGTTAGAAATTTCATTGTATCCAGCCAAAATATGGAGAAGAAAATGAGCACACTAACATCAGTCCTACATTGGTTTATCTTTGAAACCTGCTCTGGAGCTGATTACAGTCCATAGTAAGACTATGTGTCTGACTGGTGAGTATGGTGTGGTATTTGAGCGTTTAGCCCACCTACAAGCAGCTATAAAATTGTACACACTGACTCATTTGTAACCTTTTTTCTTTTTATGTACTTTTATGTACTGTATGCAACCTCTGGTGGCCCCCCCTTCAGTATCTTTGCGACCCACCAGGGGACCCGGACCCCAGTTTGGGAGCCACTGTTATAAAATATTATTGAAAGTGATTTTGTTTTAGCGTGAGTTGTCTGTGCAGTCTGTTAAGATGTCAACCCTTGGGCCATACAAAAATAAATGTCTTAAGGGATCTGAGAGTGCTGTGAGGGGACAACTCAAGGTTTGATCAACCTCAGCCAGGACAGCTGCGTGAAGAGGTGGGTTCTTCAGGGTCATTGTTTTAACAAAAGGAGTCCTCATTAAACAAATTTTGTTTAATTTGGAAATTATGCTCATTTAGACTTTTTTCGATGACTGTGTCTGAAATCACTGTATAGTGCACTCAGTTAGTGAATGGTTAGGACCGTTGTTTAGTCCTCGTTAGTCATGTGACATATGTGGCTAATGTATAAACAAGGCTGCTTAAGTCCGCTGATACTGGATTTATATGATATATTATAACAAGACAAACTATATAATGAGTGAGAATGTGTTATTTGTTTGCAAAAGTACCCACAATCAGAAAAGGCTATGTCTGTGATTTTTTATTTTATATATATATTTAATTTTTTGCAAACATAGAGTACATATTTTCAAGTGTGGAAGATGTATATACATGTATCACAAAACAAGAGATAGTATGATGAATGTTACAAACAAAAATAAAATAAAAGGAAGGGGCGTACAGTAAACATTACAAACAGGAAAATGGATTACTGTTACGTCTATGAGGAAGAAAGGAATAAAAGAAGAAGAAATTTATATATATAAATAAAATATATAATGTCTGTGTATTGTGGGCTATGCAATCCAGTACCTATCTACCCCAAACCCACAACCTGCCATACCCCTGTTTGTGTGATTTTAAACTTCAATAAATAATTAACAAATGCCTTGTAGCCCCACTTCAAAAAACTATAATCACTACAAGGTGCATTATATAGTGAATAGGGGGCGGTTTTGAATAAAGCCTGTGAATTTATTTCAAAGATGTCCAGATTTAGATGAATTTAAACGCATACTTATTGCTTTACTTCTGTTTACTTCTTCTTTACCCAGAATACCTTCACTTACCCTGTCAGAAGTTGGGCTCTGTGTGTCTGAGTTACTTGCTTAAGCAGGAAAACAGCATTTTTCCAACAGCCCTCTCAAGCAGTGTAACAGCTGTCAATTTGCCGTCTTGGTGGAGCTACAAAGTGGCAGCGAGCTGAGAGATCCCTCCTGTCTCCCTCCACCTGGATCCACCGTCCTTCAAGCTCCCGTTCAAGGACACCTAAAAGAAGTCAGCGGTGGAGTGTGTTAATGTAGGCAGCCGTCCCGGTGAGTCGGCGCAGCAGCTGCTCAGGGGGCCGCTCAGGGAAATGTGTGTGTGAAAGACAAACAGAGCACTTCTCCTAAAGATAGCATTTATGCAGAGTTATTAAATAATTAAACAGCTTGTATGTGCTTCTTAATTAACGATGAGAAAACCCCGGGGGTTTGGGTGGAGAATTAAGAGGAAGTAACGGGACACATCAAAACCACAAAAACTAAATGGACAGCTCCTAATAAAAAGAAAACGATGGTGCTGCTTTTAATAAGGCATCTTCAAATACTAAGTGCTGAGCTTTAGATTTTGCCCTTAACTCCTGCACTAAGGTCAAATAAAGTTTAGTAATTCAGACTTAATGAGTTATTTTCAATCTTTCAGCAACGGTTACATAAAGAGTATTTATTATACAAAGTAAATCTGTAAATCTGACAAACACTTTGTCCTGATATCAATGGCAGATCTGAAAGGAACCATAATATAACGTGTGGTCTATTTAAACTATTCAGAGCAATGAGACCGGAGTGTACTGAGACCAAAAGAATATTACCAATACTTTTAGGATTGAAGATTTGTGTTAGATTAGATTCTTGTGTTAGAAGATTGTCTCAAAGCCAAATGAAAAAAAACAAAAGTCAAGACGATATGTCTACAAATGCATTTCATAACAAGACAAGTCCAAAATGCACAATAAAATCGAGACAATTGTCCTAATTCTTTGGTGTCGAACTTTACTTATGTACACACAAAAAGGAAAAAGGGAAAGTAACAAATGTTTTCTTTTTCTTCATTTGGTCTACTGCATTTTTAAAATACTGCCACCAGACTTTGCACAATTCAGTTTAAGAGATGAAGCACAAGCATCAAATATCTTTGCATCTTTGTTTTCAACAAATGTATTCAGCTCCTCAGCTATTTTTCAACACAAACAGAGCATTTAAATTAAATAAAGTGAATCATGTGTTGGAGAATGTGAAGAGGAGAATGTCTCCGAAAATGACTTTGTGTGTGTTGAGAGAGTGTGAAAATTGAGCCAATGGAGTACTGTCCTTTCCGCCTCCAACAGACTCCCTTTCAGCACCTCACAGCAGCAGATGACATTTCATCAAATATTTATAAAAAACAATCCTCGAACAGCGTAATTAGAGGCTGGTTTAATGTCGGTCTAATCCTTGGGCTCTGGTTTCAGCCCTGTCCTCCGTGTGCTGATGAGAGTGACTGCCGCAGTGTCTCCAGCCACACGGGCGGCCAATGAGCTACCGCTGCGGGATGTTATGTACAGCACCTTGTCAGTGTCTCACCTATGAATCAACTTTGAATTTCTCCCCCTCCTCCGCTGTCACCCCTGTTTACCCCACTGCTGGATATGCATTGAGCAGCTGCACTGTAATATGCTGACGAGACAATGGCCTGTCATTTACTGCACACACACAGTTGGCTTTACATTACTTCTGAATGGTTTACAGAAGAGAAACGGCGGCTGAGCACATTATTATATTTCCAGGTTATTAATTACTTTCCAATTACTTAAACAAATCTGCTACATTGAGTGCCTAATTTCCCTACTAAACTGCAGCAGATGGATGTGACTTTGACTCGAGCTGATGATAGCACACAGCTTCAGTCTGAGGACAAAGCTTGGATTTGGAGGAAGAGTATCACGCGCTGGTGGCTACTAGCTGCTGTCTGAGCTGTAGCACATTAGCTGATTAGTGAACCTCACAAGAGGCCACCTCGACCTGTATGTTAACTGCACAGCCTGGCAAAGGAGCAGCTGGTATTTATTATTCATGTATCTTTTAAACGGGGAGTGTTGCAACATATCTCCATGACAAAACAGTCTACTGCTGAGTTGCATCCAAAAGAACTCAGTAGAAGTCATGTTTTGGAAAAGTTCTTTAGATGCTCTGACCAAACCATTGAGTCATCATGTGGCTCTTGTTGTTTATACACCAGCGCATTCACTTCAAGTAAAAAAAGTTTCACTTTGTCTCTTATATTTTACACCTATTGACAGGTGCCATGTTAACGGATCACTTCAACTGTTGGTGGTGGCGAGAAAGATATGGTTCAATCCAACATTGTTGTTAAAATTGTGTTGACATTGTCTCAGACATGTAAGTGACATCTGAGGGTTCATTTTGTGCTTTTTACTTTCTGTACATGCTGAATCATTTTAAATGTAGTTACAAACAGATATTCTTTTAGTTTGGTTCCAAATATAGTCTCATTTATCCTCATCAATAGTCACACCTGATTCAGTTTGCCACATTTGCGTCACATCTAATCAGCACATTTGAAAAACAACTAAGGGTCTACACCTATTTTTTATTTATTTTTTACTTTTTTCAAATAACCACAATATCTGAACTCTTGATCACAGCCTGATGACTACATAAACCATGTTTTGGGCGCAGTGGCCTCAGTGGTAGAGTGGCCGTCATATAACTGGAAGGTTGGCGGTTCAATTCCTGCTCTCCCCACAGCTCATACTGTTGTTGTGTCCTTGGGCAAGACACTTAACCCTCCTTGCCTCCATTGCTCTTCCAAGTCGCTTTGGAAAAAAGCGTGCAAAATGTATAATGTTTTGTATGTTTTAACCCCATTCGATGGTTGCCTTCTGCTATTTTTTTTCCAGTGTTGTTTTTAATGACAGCAAACTCCATTAGAAGCAGGTTTTGAATATTTTGCACTGGTTGGCAGACAGTCACTTTGCAGCATGTTAGCCTAGTTTCTGTTAATGCATACTACACTCATCTATTTACACAAACACACAAACACACTCACACACACACATCCACACACACTCCGGGTCCACCACAAACTAGAAGCCAAACTCTTCAGTCACATCTAAAAGCCTAATGGGAAATCTCTCCCCTAATTAAGATGCATGAATAATTCAAATGGCGCCGCACTAATTAATATTCCATCAGTCGTCCGCCGCGATGACGGCCTGTCGAGGCACATCGCAGCTAGTTACAGCCGGCAAACACGCCGAGCCTGGCTTCAGTGAAGGAAAGCATGAAGACACCTTAAGAGTGGCTTGCCACAGTATCTCATCATTACTGCGGAGCGCAGCAGCAGCTCCCTATTCCTCCGTCTATGTAATCGACAACATGAAGTAGCTTTTGTCAAGTGGAGAAACATATCATTTGTTGAAGAAAATGAGTCTTGGGAGATAAAAGAAAAAAAAAAAACAATGGTTCATGGATTCGTCTGGGGCTGTATTGCTGTGCGTGAAGTGAAGCGTTCATATCCTCACACTATACTGCTTTAAATGCATGATTTAGCAGTGTTAAGGCCCCGCAGTTATTGCCTCTCCCTCTGAGGGGCTGTTTAATGCTAGTAAAAGCAATAAAGAGGTGTTAAGATGGAAATTAAGTCAGGATAAATCACTGGGGTTAACAACGCTTGGGCTCCCGATTACAGTCCTCCATAAATGAAATTCCTCGCTTTATTTACATCAAGACTATTAAACTTGTATGAAAATATGCAAAAGTAATCTGTCTTTGTTTTCACTGTGTTTACAATTACAACTAATTATTGTTATATATGGTTTTAATGACAGGTCTGTGACTGTGTCTTGTCTTTGGGGGATTCACAGTTCACACATCGACACAGAGGAAGAAGAAAGACTCCTGTGGGCCCTGGTCGGTCTGAGTGTTATAGCCCCGGGGAGGCAGGCTGAGGTTTTGTGGCGACTTTGTGCTGGGTTTAACCTTGGCTCTGGGCTAAACACACAAGAAATGTTCTGAAAGGGCCTTCAGCCATCAGCAGTAGCTTTTCATATACTGCTGCTGTCCTGTGGGAGCACAGCCACAAACACAACTATTGATCCACTGTCATAGTCACACACACCCCTCCCTGTGCCTTTTCCCTTTTCTCTTTTCTCAGCTGGGAGAGCTAGGCCAGAAAACACTCTCCAAAGTGGTCATAGATCCCATGATGTGGTATTGGGGATATCGATGCGTTACGGGGTCCTGGGCATCCTATGGCCTTTGGTTTGTGCTTTATGTGGCTATTTATTTTCATCTCTTTTCATCTAGTCATAGCCATCTGTGGCTCACTGTGGATATGTTGAAAATCAGTACCATTAAAATAAATATTGGAGTCTTATGTTCCAGGAAGACAATATTCACGGTGACCTCACCTGCTCGATGGTGAAGATATGAGGTCAACAGGTTATTTATGTCATTACGGCTCTAAATCTTCTCTGTAAAACACAACATTTACTATATGGAATAAAACTAAGCAACAAAACCCTCCCAGTTTCCCATAAAATTGAGTGACAGATATACGTATATTAAAAATTTGTTTGGTTTCTGAACAAATCCAAAAGGATGTAAAGGCAATGGAAAACCGCAGTGCTTATACTCTTTTAAGAGGACATTTGTAAGTGTAGCATGTGCAGAAAGTCTAAATCTGTGGCCAAAGCAGTAGCTCACTAGACATTGATTACATAATATTCATTTTTAAAGCTCAGTTAAGGGTTTGTCAGGTATAATTTTATAACACTAACATGAAGACTTGTGACATGTTTCCAAGTCACTCCCATCAACTTCCAAAGTGGACTTTCTCAGCATCTGTACGACTACCTGGAGTTGACCTGTAAATGTCATGGAAGAACCATCCGAATGACTTTGATACTACAACACCATTATTGTGATTGGATCACATTTCAAATAAACATGTAACCCATAAAAATATTGGCAGATTTGAACTAGCTGACTTGGCAGACCATCCAGCTCACATAGGCACATTTTAAATATTGGAAGATACAATCCTCAGAGACAAGTGAAAGAGGAAAGAAGAAGAGCTTGGATCCAGTGGAGAAATATATCCATTAGAGAAAGGTATGTTTTGAAAAACAATGGAGGAAAAAAAACAGAATCCATATGAAATCATCTCCACATAATATTCACTGAAAAAATGTGGCTATTTCCACATCATAAATATTATCTGTGCTTAATGTGCTGAGCTCTGAGGTGGGCCGAGCCTGCACTTCCCTGAGGGTTTTGTTTTTGACAGTGGGGGTTGTGGTGGGAGTCACTGGAAGGGATCCTGGAGCAGAATCCTCCTGAGATTCTGGGGCAAAGGGCAGCTTAATCCCTGAAGCAGCTACAGTATCTGTCCCGGTCCCAGCGGGGCACGTGTGATCCAGATGCCAGCCCAGACAAAAAGGGGCATTAATCATTTTCAGCATGATGACTCTCCCCTTCATGTGCTCTACCTAGATGGACGAGTGAGAGGCCAGTACACACAAACGCACCCTCTGCCTCCAGTTCCTTCCACAAAGATTGCCAAGACTATGATCTTGGGGGAACCACTGTCACACATTGTACAAAAATAGAAGAAGATACTTCATAGATGCACGCGTTATTCCTTTTGAGCAGACTGTGAGGCGGTGACACTGGGATGTGATCTGTCCTGACGTGCAGAGGGGGAGTTGATCTCATTTTTCTCTGTGTCAGGCCGTGTCCCCTCCGATGAATCCCGGCGCTCGAGGCCTGGGCGGATTGGCTCACACTCACTACGAGCTGCAGGCAGGGGTGATTGATGACTGGAGGAGCGCTCTTCGGCTCCGTTACGATTTCCCACAGCCGGGACATTTGACAGCCCCAATCGCAGGGCGGACATCTGAATCAGGGCCCTCTGCCATCGTGCAGCACTGCTCTGAGTCCCAACCCAGAGAAACAGAGATGGGCAAGAAGATTGAGATTTATCTATAATAGAGAATGTCTATTTACCTTATAAAGCAGGTTCAGCACCCAGTGAATAGTCTGCTTTACAAACTCACATGGGACTCTTACGTTTAGCTATGTAACGTTTTATGTTAGATGATTAAGCCTGCCTTGATATGTATTCGCAGAGGGGTTATTCTTCCCTTTTCATATACAGGTGCTGTCAAAGGATGTATTCTCTGGTATAAAAAAAAAAAAAATCTCAAATATTGTGTTTGATTTGAGATGGGGGTATTTCTACCCTAGACGTTTTGAGAGTTGAGATGTGCCACAATTTCTGATGATTTTGCAATTTGGGGTTTAGCTCTACTGAGGACCTCTTTGTTCTGGCCGTGTCTGTTTTGTGTGATCTGAAATCAGCTCTTTCTCACACCACAGTAGAAAAACTAATCTGTTTTGTGTCTTCGCGGGCATGCACTGGTATTGTTCAACCTGTTCAGTTTTTTTATTGGCAACTAAACTTTGAAGTAAAAGACAAAAGCATCTGGACGTAGTCGTGACTTTATAGAAGCCTGGATGGAATTCTAATGGTTCATTTAATACTTTGCCTCAGTAAACATTGGATTTGAGAAACAAATGTGTGAGAAATTATGAAAGCATGAGATTGAAAAGCTGTACTCCAACGCCCACACGGCTAAATCCCAACAGGCTGGAGGATTTCCACATTTGGTGTTTGCACAGTAATCTTGGGAGCCATTTGCGATCTCTGTGTGTTGGAATCTTCTCCGTCAGCTCTTTGAATAAAAACTCATCCTGGAGCACATGCAGGTGGTGCACATCGCCTCCTCAATTAGCACCGCGTCCAAAGCCTCCCATGTCCCATTCCCTCTCACAGTACGGGTGTGAAATTAAACCGTGCTTCTCTTCGGGACACCGTGCTGCTGAGGAAAGTATAATGACAATCTCAGCAGTGGCAAAGGATGGAGCCAAACCCTGCGAGCTGCAAACACAGGACTTAACAAAGGAATAGGAGTGTCACACTGCGAGCCTCAGATGAGTCATCAGGTTTGCCCGGGCTCGCTCCTCCCATGTCGTTCCTGATCTATTGTGTGTTAATGTCGTCAGGTTTCTTCACTGTTTCCCGGTGCAGCTTGCCATGTGGGCGCAACATTACGACTGGCAGTTACCCCCCGACCAGGAACGAGCGAGAACAAACGCCTGTTAGTTCTGGGCTGCTCCTCTTAGTTGGTTTTCACATGAACAAAATTATCTGTAGAGACATGTACCACTTTGACTCTGAACTAAAACTTTGATTTTGTACTGAATATTCTCATAGCAGCTCGATTTAGTAAAACAGACAGACTGTAGTCATTGTAAGCATGTCCAAAAATGACTCTCCAATAGGCAATCGTTCCTCCTCTGTCAACACTCTCTTACAATCTTTTATACAGTCAAGCCAGCATTTCTCAAGATGTTAGCTTGTTTCTTACAAGCCACTGTCCTGTATTTGGGCCCTTGCTCCTGGGCTGCCGCAGCAGATATTAAATTGGAAACGTGATAAATTGGAAACGTGATAAAACACATTACTATGGCAGTCATCCCTGTGTCCTGCCCATCACACCCCAATCAAATATTGTATTACATTATTCTCCAATTTCTGCCCCTCTCAGCCTCCGGGGCCCAGGGGCCTCGCCAGAACCGTCGACCGAGGAAATGTTTCCTCTGCAGCCATCTGTGGTGAAGGGAGGACATATTGGAAATCAAAGCGGGAGCAGGAGGAGAGTGCAAGGGCCAGGTCCCACGACTCGGGACAGGCTCCGCTTTGGCCAAGACTTACCTCTGTGTGCATTGAAGGAGCAGGGGCCACACACAGACTCAACAGTTTATACATGTGTGAGTCCAAAGGGATGAATCTAATGCATACAAGAGAGAAAACACAAGCCCCTTTTTAGAAATTAGAATAATCTGATGATATTACATTTCCAAAAGCTCAAGTTCTGTTGATAAGTGTATAAAGTAATAGACAGTATGATATTGGTGCGTTTCCATTAACAGTTGTAGCCCATGCTCAGTCCTGTCTATACCTTTAAGTTGACAGATTATACCTTGAAGACTACAAACTATTCCTAATTTCTTTCTTTCTGATGTTTTCCAATGAAACAGATGTTAGAAGTCCAGCGGCTTGTATAAAATGATGTGATCTGTGTAATTGGACGAGAAACAGGAGACGAGTGTCAAGCCGAGGGACTGAGAGGTGTGGTGGCTTTTCTAACCTCTCCTCATGTCATTTTCACCGACCCGAGTCCTGGGCACTCCAACGGCTGCCACTGGGTCACAGATGATCACATGACCTCCCCAGTAGTTATATGAATAATGCAGCTTCAACAAACATGCAAAGCCTCTAGGTCACTCAAGGAGGAGACTGTTTTCCATTAGCTTTTTACACCTAAACCAAAATGTACATGTTTTTTAATTTATTATTTAACCTTTATTTATCCAGGTAAATGTTTGAGAACTATTTCTCATTTACAAACATGACCTGGTATGTTTGAAGAGACACAACTCTAAACTACTTTTTCTGGATGGGGAAAAGCCATCTTAAAAAAATAAAAGAAACAAATCATTTCAACTTGTAGCTGGAAGATCAGTGTTCACGTCAAGGCAAGCTCGCAAATATTTCTATCTCATGAATCGCTGCGTAATTGAATTGCCAATATTTTTGCGGGTTTCCCCTCACTACACTTTTCTCTATTTCAGTTCTTCTTTTGGGGCTGTGTAAGCAGATTTAGCCAGCACTGTACCGTCATTGATTCAATGTTGGCACGCCATGTAGCCCTACAGCCAGTGTGATCATAACTGGAGAATCACTTAGATGTGAAGTTGTAATTGTCTGGACGCTTGCTGACACAGGCTGAATGTTAATTAAATTATCTAATAACATTCTTTAAAGGAACGTAGGGTCTAGGGTCCAAGGTCTAGATTTTTGCTCATTCTAATTATTTTCTATTATGCCCTTAGTGATAAATAAAAATTACACACTGCACAATTAAGTTCATAAACCTCAATCAAGGCAAGCAGCAGTGCTTTAAAACCAAACCACAGTTTATTAGATTTACTTTCAAAGCCTTATTTAAAACAAGAGAGTGATTTAAAGACTGACTGTGGTTACTCTGTGTTCCCTGTTTAGAAGTTTGCCTGCTCTTTACTGCCATAGCATCACTACAATCACACGGACATCAGTTACTGCCAACTTGTTCAGACCTGACTTTACTATGTGTACTGATCACTTGGAAGACAGTGGGACGTGGCCTAAAACAATGTCCCACATTCATTCATATTACGTAACAAACCTTGCATGCCTTTATATCTTTTTGAGTGAAAGCACAAATCATCTGCATCAACTCATTTCAGCATTTACCTAAGTCTGGACATGTTTATGTCCACTGCACACTTCTATACCATGGGCTCTGTTCACCACCTTTGCACTGCCCAGCAAGACACAAAGGCAGTGGTGGACGAAGTACACAAACCAAGTACTTGAGTTAAAGTACAGATACACTAGGTAAAATATTACTTCAGTAAAAGTAAAAGTACTCCCTTTTAACTTTCACTTGAGTAAAAGTACAAAAGTATTTGCCTTCAAATGTACTTAAGTATCCAAGTACTAGGCTATAATGCCCTTATAATTTTTGTCAGTCTCTTGCCCCCTTTAGGCGCCAGGAATTATTTATTTATTTTGAGATCCAAATTTCAAAAGGCTGTGGTTTAAAAATGATACGAGATAGAGTCCTACTCTAAACTAGAAAAATGTCAGGTATGATCCAAAGTATTTAAGTAAATAAATTTTAAGCATCTGATTTGCATACCATGACATTATATATTGGCGGTTATGTTTTTTTCAGTACTTACACACTAATGAACATATTAGAATAGTTTTTTTTTTCTTTTTCTGAAATAAAGAATAACTACAACTTCTAATAAACCATAACTAGTAAAACGTAAGCAAATAGTTCTGAGAAATATACACATGTACTGTATGTGTGTGGTTGCAGTTGCTTTATCTTTTCTTATCCATCCATGTGGCATAGTTAGTATTTTTTTAGAGTGTGGGACCTCTCATAAAGCACAGCACACAGCCATCACTTTTATTACGATCGCTGCTTTGATTAGTGCATTCTGCTGACTATGTTTACTCTGCCTCTCCCTCCTCGACTGGGTAAAGTGTCAGGATGAACAACACGTATTTGTCCCAAACAGCTGTCAATAGAAGCCGCATTATTCCCAAAATCGCTGTCACTCCAGCGGCCACGGCAAGCACCCGCCCGGCTTCTATCACCTGTGCTAAAGGTAAAGCTGCAGGTGCTACACGGCTTCCCGGCTTTAGTTTCCTCCCGTTTCGTTCACTTATGTTTGGTAAAATGTGGGAAAAACAGCGTGTGCTTTATGAGAGACGCTGAGAAGGCGCGCTGTCCAAGTCCTGACAGCACTCACTCACTCGTTCATTCTCACTTTCACTCGCTGAAAAGACTCTAAAGGTAGATGTTCTCCTCAGAATCAGAGTCAGACATTACTAATACCAAAGCTTCATCACAGGTGTATTTTTTATTTGTCATTTTCATGTTTATCAGTGTAGAGAATGAGGCTTCTATTGAGCCGGTCCTGACACTTCCACTGAGACGAGTCTTTGAGGTCTTCTTCTACAAAAATATTTAACGGAAACACAAGGAACGACTAATTTTGCAAAATGTACTTGAGTAAAAAGTAAGATATTTGACGTTGAAATGTAGTGAAGTTAAAGTAAAAAGTATCCCTTAATGGAAATACTTAGTAAAGTACAGATACTGGAAAAAACTACTTAAGTACAGTAACGAATTACATTTACTTCGTTACTGTCCACCACTGCACAAAGGGGGCTGATATCAGTGCAGTGTGACAGGACAGCAGGGGCGCGGGGGTCACAGGGACAAGAAAAGTATAGTGTATGAAAGTGTGTCTGTGTCCATTACCGGGCCAGGCCTGAAGATCACGCCAAGGGCACTTCAGGCGGCCACTCCTCTAGCCAGCCTTGCCTCTGGTGGCTTTAGTGTGTGTGTGTGTGTGTGTGTGTGTGTGTGTGTGTGTGTGTGTGTGTGTGTGTGTGTGTGTGTGTGTGTGTGTGTGTGTGTGTGTGTGTGTGTGTGTACAGTAACGAATTACATTTACTTCGTTACTGTCCACCACTGCACAAAGGGGCTGATCTCAGTGCAGTGTGACAGGACAGCAGGGGCGCGGGGTCACAGGGACAAGAAAAGTATAGTGTATGAAAGTGTGTCTGTGTCCATTACCGGGCCAGGCCTGAAGATCACGCCAAGGGCACTTCAGGCGGCCACTCCTCTAGCCAGCCTTGCCTCTGGTGGCTTTAGTGTGTGTGTGTGTGTGTGTGTGTGTGTGTGTGTGTGTGTGTGTGTGTGTGTGTGTGTGTGTGTGTGTGTGTGTGTGTGTGTGTGTGTGTGTGTGTGTGTGTGTGTGCGAGTGAGTAAATGTACAGTATTTGTCTATGTGAGTAACTCACCTCTGACCGGCGCTCCGAGGCAACTCTTTGTCTTTCTGCTGACAGGATGAAGATGATTGAATGTTCTGCTCTTATAGTCCCGCACCACAGAGGTTGAGAGCTTAACACAAGTTCTGTAGTACATCCAGGAGACTCACTGTAGATTTTGCCCTTCATATTTTTGAGAAGAAATCATATGAAAATCTCTAGTTGTTGCTGTCAAGTAGGTATACTGTAGTAATATCAAACTATGGTTTATGACAATATGCTTCTTTCTTTCTTAATGACAGCGTGCCCTTATCTTTTCTGGTGTTCAAATGTGTGCAGGATGTCTATGTAAGATTAGATCAAATGAGATTAATTCACAGGGGAAGATACTTTGTTGTAGCAGCTCAATTTCACACAAAACATTTAGAAACTGTAATAGTAAAAAAATAGGTCCATGATATGTTTGTGTGGTTTGTCGTTTTGTCTTTAAAAAGATACATTTGGTGACTCATAAGCACATTTACCAACCTGCTGCAAACTGTGAATCCACATTACTTTATTCATTTGGCATTTTGAGTCTTCTACAAACAGTATCTGGCGTATTTATTGAATAGGACATGCAGCTGTAGACAAGCGCACATTTAGCAAAACAAACATTTAAACACTACACAACAAATTTGATGTGTAACAAAAGTTCCACAATATATGAGATTTGTTTACAGTTTAAGTTTGATTTCTGTGTTGTTTCTTTCTAGAGCTTGAGGCACTAACAGGCAGCAGACTCTTTGTCCTCCTCTCGTAATATCAAACTGGTTAGGCTGTTGATAGTATTATATTCGACAAGTGTGTGTTGAAATGTAGCGTTTGGCTGGTGTCCCCGGAGAGATGGTGCCGTTGGAATGATTAGTACAGCATGTGAGCAGCCTGTATCTTGTTGAGCCAGACAGACAGGGAACATATGTATGTGTTCTGGGCCCTGTCATCAACACATGGGCTGCAAGGTTGGAGCTGATGCCAGGGAATGAAGCTACGTCTCTCTATGTGTTTGTGAGTCCGGGGAAATAAGGTATACTACAACCCAAGTACATCCAAATTACGCTCACAAATGCCCAGACATGCTCAGATGATGAAGCCAAGATGTCGTAAAATAGAAGTTCATGGCTCCCACGCAAATAAACACTATCAGATTTACTGAGTGTGAACAGATGGAATTATCTATTGAGCTGTTACAGCCACACACAAAGGCGTGAATTCACAGGA